>PVJX010011572.1:0-53098 GCA_004027295.1 Dolichotis patagonum | reverse complement strand
CAGAAGAACTGAAAACATCATACCACAGTGATATATGTGCACCCATGTTTATAGCAGCACAATTTGTAATAGCCAGATCTTGGAAACAACCTAAGTGCCCATCAACTGAGGAATGGATAAAAAAGTTGTGGCATTTTTATACAATGGAGTACTACTCAGCTATAAAGAATGATCACATCGAGATATTTATAAATAAACGACTTGAGACCATTCTCTTAAGTGAAATAAATCAAACTCACAAGAGTAAATACCATATAATCTCCCTAATATGAGATTTGATAAGAGTATATAAGACTTTATGGTAAGCATGAGGCCCCATCTCATAGCTTCGAAGTCTCAAAGTTTTAAATCATCAGTTGGAATGGTGTTATCCTGTTTTGTTTGACTATATCATACGTGATGATATGAACAACTGTTTTGAAGAAAACATTATGACAGCTATTGCTGATTTAATATTATCCTTCTTAGAAGTCCTACCATGCTTTTTTTGTTCTACTACCGTTGGTTCTATCTACCACATTATGTCTTATTGGAATTTGAATATGTGTGATAGTTCAAACAAATTTTTTTCTTTTTTATCAAAAATGAGATATTATAATACCCATTGATCATTTTCTGTTATTCGGTTCAGAAAGTCCTGTAATTCTCTCACTATATGCATGGCTTTATACTATTGTGTTATGTTTGATATTATTATAATTGAAACTATGCTCAACTATAGCAGAGTAAGAGATATGGTGTTAGATACTGTTGATGTCCAGTTGACTTAATGTAAAGTACTGTGTTGCCTATGTTGTCCTGTTTTGATCTGCTCTGTACTGCCCCCTTTTGTTTTATTCTCTTTTAAATTTAAAAAAAAAAAAAAAGTCTTCTCCCATTCTTGTAACCCTTTGTGTTTTATATTTAGATTGTGTTTTTCATAGGCAGGACAAAGTCATATTTTATCCAATCTGGCATTCTCTGCTTTTTAGAGTGTTTAAAATATTTACAGGTAATGTGATTATTGATATGGTTATGTTTGGCTCTCAGCTTCATTTTTTTTTTTTGAGACAGGGTCTTGCTGTGCAGTTCACACTGACCTAAATTCACTATGTAGCCCAGGCTGTAGCACAGACTCCCCCTGCCTCGGTGTCCTCAGTGCTGGAGTGTGCCTGTCAGCTTCCTTTTTTGTTTTCTAGTTTTTAGTTTGCTTTTCTCTTTTTGTTTTTATAGCTTCTTTTGAATTCAGCATTTTTTTCAGTTTTATCTCTTTTGCTGATTTACTGTTGCTGTTTGTGTTGCTTTAGTAGTCATTAGTAGTTTCCGTTTTTCTCCACTTTTGTGCTGTTGACATGTAATACTTGTAATATGTAATTGTTGACATGCTATTACTTGTAATATGATTTCATATTTACTTTGTAATGTAATCCCATATTACATTGCTTTTTCTGGATTGAACACAGGACCTTCCATATAATGAGCAAATACTCTTATGACAGTTACCTGCAGTCACTGTCATTTGAAGATATTTAAATAATAATAAAAAATTATATATTTACCCATGTAGTTACAAATTCTGGTATTCTTCCTTTGTGCCAATTCATATTTTTGCATGGTAACTTTTATTCCCTTGAAAAATTGCTTGTAGTGCAAGTCTGTTGCTGTTGAAATCAGTCAGCTTTTGAGTATCTCAATAAGTCTTTCACCTTTATTTTTAAAAGGCATTTCTGTGGATGTAGAATTATAGATTGACCTTTTATTTTTTCCTTTTAGTACTTTAAAAATATTATAGCTTACACTGTTTGCAGTGAGAAATCTATCATTGTTACCTTTATTCCTATATTCATAATGTGTTTTCCTTTTTGCACTTAAGACTTTCTCATCATCTGTACTTTTGAGGAATGTGATTTTGATAAGAGTAGTAGGGTTGTTTGAATCAAACCTAGAGTAAGTCATTCTACATTCACCCTCAGTCTTTTTTTTTTTTTTTTTTGAGACAGTGTGTTGCTACATAGTTCATAGAACTCACTATGTAGCCCAAACTAGCCTTAAACTCGCAGCAATTCTCCTACCTCAAGTGCTAGGATTACAGGCATGTACCACCATGCCTGGCTGTCTTATATTCGTTAACTTTCTTCTATTTTGTATTTTTCTATGTGAATTTATAGTTAATTTTGCCTCAGTACTATGGCAAGATCTTTCTGTGTACTCTGTGCAAAGCCACAGGAATCATGAGCTTTTTTTTTTTTTTTAGTTTGGCTGTTCAGGTATTTTGTTGGTTCTTTGTGAGTGGTGGGAATATTTTTGGGTGGTCTTCCTGGATCTTGGTTCGTTTCCTCATGGGCATGCGCTGATCACCACTAGCGCAGTGTTTAAGGAGGACCTCTGCAGATTTGTGGAGCTCTCCATCCGTGTCTCTTGGTTGGTGTGTTGTAACATTAGCCTCCTGATCCCTCCTGACTTGCAGTTCCGTCTCCTCAGCTTGCCAGGCGCACTCCGCCTTGCCAAGGCTTTCCATCCTGTCCCTCTCACGGCTCACAAGCTCCCAGGGCAGGAAACTGGGTGATGGAGCCCACCTTGTTCGCTGACTAGTGTCTTGAAATTTTTTTTTCATATATTTGGACTGCTTTTTGTTTTTTCAGGTCAGAGGGTAAATGGTCTATGTTACTGTGTTCCGGCCAGAAGCAGAAGTCCCTCTCATTGATGATTGACTTATATCAATTATTGGCTAAAGCTGACAGCATTCTTAAACATTTAGTAACCTATTTTTTTCATTTTATTGATTTATATGAAACCTGTATCTATAATTTTTGTTCAAAGTCTTCTGTTGCTATAATTCCTGTTACACAACATAAATATTAAATGACTCTAAGCTTTTTATTCTTTTAATATACCCCTCTAATGTAGGCGTCTGCAGTATTAGCTCAGTAGTGATTTAGTGTGTGGGCTTCTGTTATTTAACATTGTACAATTAAAGGACATGCTCTGACCTGATGAAGCAAAACAGTGAGATGTGTCAAGTTCTTGGGGCTTTCCCACAGCAGGCTCAAAGACTGCCAGAAGGCTTCTGTGTATGGTAACTCATTTTTACCAACTAAAACTTCTGCATCAAAGCCTATTAGCTTAATTGAGGTTATAAGGTGAGCCAAGACAGGAAGTGTGAGCTAAGACAGGAAGAAAAAAACCATGACAGAGAGGAGAATCATTTTGAGCAGACAGTGAGATGGAAAGGTACTGACGAATAATTGCTACAGGGATGGGAGTGACTTGGAACCCACTGGTGGTAAGCTGTTGGAGAAAGGGGGAAGTAGCAGAATAGAAATGGAGTGAAAAGTCGGACCTTGTTTTGTAGGAGACACCTTTTTCTCTCACATTTGCTACCTCATGACTGCTGCTGACTTTGTAGTATATGCTTGTTGGAGATCTAAGGGTGAAGTAATTTAGTCAGAGCATACCTAAGATGTATGTACATATGGATAAAACCATTTAGCTATATGTGTGAACTAAATCATACTTTAATGGCATTTTGCATATGCTATATAATAAACAGTATGAAATAAAAACATTAGTGTATAAATTCATGTGTTAAAGTGAGTAAATGATAATTCCTTGACCTTTAGCTTATTGTAGCTAAAAAAAGTTATAAAAGATTTTTGTAACTTTGCAATAAACCCTTTAAAAATGTAAATTCTTTGTAGGCAGATTTTCTTCTAAATAGTTTGATGATACAGGTGGTGCTTATTAATCAAAATATCTGCTTTTACCAAATGATCATGAGTCTTCACGTCAAGGGTTTGTGTGGTTAAGAGAAGACAGAACAAGAGCTGCGTTTTTCTTTTTTCAGGCTAGGAAAGCATAGGTATTTCAGAGTCCAGAATGGTTGTAATAAGGCCCTGACAAACAGCCAAAGCGGGAGATACCTGGTATCCAGGGAGGAGAGGAAGAAAATGCCTTTCAGAACATTGTGAAGGGGATTTATTTATACTTCAGGATGATATATAAATATGTATTCGTGTTTTGTTTTCTTTTAAAGCAAACCTATTGATTGATTGGTTGGTTGACAGCATCTTACTATGTAGTCCAATCTGGCCTTGAACTCTAGGCAGTCCTCTTGCCTCAGCCTCCTCCTGAGTGCTGGATTAGAGGCATGTACTACCATGTGCAGTGTAAACTTTTTATAAAGCTTAGCATATACAGAAAAAATTGAAGATCATAAGTGTATACTTGATAACTTTATGACTAATAGCTGTTCAGATTAAGATACAACATTTGTATTAGAAATGATTTTTTTTTCCAAACTGGGTTGTGGGCACGTGATATTCATAGTGTTATTTATTTTTTATTTAAATTTTGGTGATACTGAGGATTGAACCTGGGACCTGGTGCGTGCTGAGCAAGCACTGCGTCACTGAGCTACCTCCTCAGCCCTCACGGTCTTCTTTTTATTTATTTGTTTTTTAATGTTTTAAAATCAGATATTTTGAAATTTTATCTCAGAAGGAAATATAGTCAGAATTTATTAGTGAGAAAGTATATTTGACAGTAGTTGCCCCCCTTTTTCTATAATAGGCCTTTGTCTCATGTGTGTCTGATATATTTTATGAACCTCCATACCCCAAGTGACTGAAAAGTTTTACAGTAGAAAAAGATCATGAATACTGGCAAGTGCAAGGTTGTGAATTTGATTCCCAGTACCAAAAAAAGTATCATGAACAGCTGACTAAGATCAAAGTAGTACAAGTCATCAGTTCTTTTAAAACAGCACAGTATTGACCTTTTATAACTATAATGTGAAGTTTTTATTATAATGTGAAGTTTAATCAAAATTATAAGTACCTTGAAATGACAATTTTCTTATTATTATTATTGTTTCTGTTATAATTATCTCTGGAATTGAATCTAGGACCTCATAGACATACTAGGCAAGTGCTTTATACCTATAGCCCAGCATGATAATTTAAAAATAAAATCATCACTAAAATCTCAGAAATGGTGCATTCACTTCTATAATGGCATATTCAAGCTACAGAAGGAACTGAGCTTTTATTAACACTAAAATTTGTATCTACCTTAAAGGTTCTGTATCTGTTAGATAATTTCCCATATAGTAGACAGAAATATGCTAAATCTAAAGATTTTCCAGGAATTACAGTTAGCCAGTTAGCACTTAACTTTTCTGTTTGTTTCCAAGTGAGGACTTTTTTTTTTCTTTTTTGAGACAAGGTCTCATTGTGTAGTTCAAGCCAGCCTTGAATTCACTACGTAGTTGAGGTTGGCCTCAGACTTGGGGTGACTCACCTGCCTCTGCCTCCCAAGTGCTGGAATTACAGGTATGCACCACCATGCCTGGCTAATGGAGCACACACTTCTTATGAATGAGGATTTCATATTTTTTACATATAGCAAATCTTATATAGATTTCATTTTATGAGAAGTATAAATGGGATATCTACAACGTATCTTTTTAAGTGAATTGTGACTGGTTTGCTTATTGAGTAACTTTTTGTGTGTTTTCTGTAAAATATTAGGTCATTAGCCTTACTTCTGCTGTTCAGGATTATATGCATTAAATTATTAAAGTGCTAATCTTTTGAAAGTCACGTACTGAATAATTTTTACTTTTTTGGCTGTAGAAATCAATAGGGCAGTGCAAGTAGATTGCAGTTTCTGATATGTTCATGTGTGTAGTATTTGGTTTCTAAGAAGTTGTCAGGACACACTGAAATCTTTGTTTTCGTTCCTCTGACAGGCAGTGGAGGAAGAAATGGCAGGTCCCAATCAACTCTGCATTCGTCGCTGGACAACCAAGCACGTAGCTGTGTGGTTGAAAGATGAAGGCTTTTTTGAGTATGTGGATATCTTATGCAACAAACACCGACTTGATGGACTCACACTACTGACATTGACTGAGTATGATCTCCGCTCCCCTCCTTTGGAAATCAAAGTGCTAGGGGACATTAAAAGGTTAATGCTGTCAGTCCGAAAATTGCAGAAAATACATATTGATGTTTTAGAGGAGATGGGCTACAACAGTGACAGTCCGATGGGCTCTTTGAGCCCGTGCATCAGTGCTCTGCAGGGTGCAGACTGGCTGTGCAATGGGGAGCCCTCTCATGACTGTGATGGACCTCTCACTGACCTGAGCACCGATCAGTACCAGTACATGAACGGCAAAAGCAAACATTCTGTTCGAAGACTGGACCCAGAGTACTGGAAGACCATACTGAGCTGTATATATGTTTTTATAGTGTTCGGGTTTACATCATTCATTATGGTTATAGTTCATGAGCGAGTACCTGACATGCAGACCTACCCGCCACTCCCAGATATCTTCTTAGACAGGTGAGTTTGCTTCTGTGTGCTATGTTTGTGCAGGGTTGCTGTAATAACAGTGATGATATATGTATGATGATTATGTTGTTGTTGTTGTGGTTGACATTGGCTTTATCTAGTGATACAGAAGGATATACACTTTGAAGTCATTTAAAGTAAGTTAGCATTTAGGCTTAGGGGAGTGATAAAGACCACTGCTTAATTTCTTTTTCTGTAGGTTAGCTCTGGATACTTCAGATATTAAAAGGGTGCCTTGGTGTGCTGAAATGATGTTTATAGTAAATAAAACTTAGTTTTGGCCACCTTTTTCTTTTTTTCTATACTGACGAGTAAACCTAGAGATACTCTACTACCGAGCTATATCCTAGCCTTTTTCTATTTTTTATTTTGAGACAGGGTCTAACTAAGTTGCCCTGGTGAAAATCAAACTTGCAGACCTGCTTCATCCTTCCTGAGTGCTAAGATTACAGACATGCACCACATCTGGCTTGGTCACCTGGCTTGGCCACCTTTTATTTAAGAAAATGATAAACAGGATTCTTTTTTGGAAATAAATTCTGAATACAGAAAAAAAGAATAAATCAGAAGTAATAATGTATGAGAAAAAAGTATAGAACAATAAAAACATTTGAAATTGTTTGTTTTTATAATTGTGATTTTTAAATATTTTTATTTTGAGATAAGATCTTGTTACAGTGCCTAGTCAGGATTTAAATTTGCAATTCTCCTGTTTTAGTCTCCTAAGTGCAGAGATTACAGGTGTGGGTCTCTGTGCTTGCTTAAAAAAGGGATTTTGGTTTTGTTCTGTTTGGGTGGGTTATACTGTACCGTGTTTGTTGTACTGGCAATAGGAGTCAAACCATGGGGTGGAAGGGGTTAGTGATGATGTTAGAGGTAAGAGAGGCTGTATGGTTGGAGCCCTATCCTGTGTGTAGATAAAAAGGGATGGCACCTAATAGATGGTAGAGTTAATCCTTGCAGAAAGGAAGATGAAAACTATGAAAATAGCCTAATGCAGTGTAGATGGCTATAATTCTGTAATTCTGGGAGGTGAGGCAAGAAGATTGCAAGATTGAGCCCAATCTGGACAACTTTGCGTCTTAGCAAGATCCTGTTTCAAAATAAAAAAGCAGGAATTGTCGTTCAGTTTGAAGGCTCTGGGTTCAAGTTCAATCCCCAGGTTATGGGTTGGGAGCAGGGTGGAAATAGACCAAAGGATGCTATATATGTGAGGGTGAAGCATGAGGAAGTGCCATATTGGTTGCTTTTAGTTTCTCATTGTACAGAGAGTGAGACTGAAAAGAAGACTGAAAGTTTGAGGAGAAAAGATGAGGTGGAATGGTCATCTAGCGTAGCAAGAGAATGAGCAGATAGGGTAGCAACACCAGCTGTCAGTTTGAGGTTAGTGGTCACGTTGGCATTGTTTTACCTGCTTCTTACAAAAACAGCTGCAGATGTGCAGTAGGTAGGGAGTTGGCTCAGCAAGATTGGGGTTTTGCCAGGCAGTTCCAGGAAGGAAAAGGGTAGTTACAGGGAGGTGAGACTGTAGGCCTTGGAGTTACTGAAGTTGGGAACCAGAGGGAATAGACTAGAAAGAGGTATTTAGTGGAAGACTTTTTAAAAATTAAGAACACAAACTTTATTACAGTGTATGGGGAGGTAGGATAGGTCAGTGGTAGAGCATATGCTTAGCACACTCAGAGCTCAGGATTCAGTCCTAAGTATTCAAAACAAAACAAAAAAAAATTTTTTTTGTGCCTCACTCATCATTGTTTATACAGCTAGGGGTCTTGAAATTGAAATTATGAGGAGTAATTTTGGTGGTAGCAAGGTTCAAGTACAAGTGTGAGATTAGGTTGCTGTGGTAGAGTAAAGGATGAAAGATTATGGAGTGAAAAGAAGCAAAATCAGAAATGAGCAAGAACACGCATTGTAACAAGTATTAGCATGGCTGATCCAAAAGCTAAAATCTGCAAGAAATGAAAAATGGATGCTGAACCTTATGCTTGCAGTAAGATGTAAAAGAAGAGAAGGTCTCGTAGAGCAATGATGATTTCAAAAGTATACTTCAAGCCTGGTATGGTGGTGTATACTTGTAATTCCAGCACTTAGGAAGCTGAGGCAGGAGGATTGCAAATTTGACCCCATCCTGGGCAACTCAGCAACTTAGTGAGACCCTGTCTCAGAATAAAAATTTAAAAATGACTGGGCATTTAGCTCAGTGGATTTAGCTCAAAGGCCCTGAGTTCAAGCCCCAGTACTGAAAAAGGGAGAGGTAAGAGGTAAGGAGCAGTGAGTAGCTGATAGCTACAATACTTTACTAGTAAGAGATGAAACAAAAGCACTATAAAAAGCAAATATAAATGATGAAAGAGTCACACTGATCTGGGCCTTCACTGCCCTGCATTTTCCAGTAGTATCTTAGGTTGTTACTGTGTGCAGTGTCATCGTCACTGTCCTCAGTGATGACTTTGAATTACCAAAGAAGTCCTATCCAGAATAAATGTAAATATATACATAATACATTTTTTAAAGCATCAAAGTACATGAGGGACTGAATATATGTGATTAACAGGTATCTTCACAACCCTTACGAAATGAACAATGACAAGGAAAGAAACCCTAGCATCCCATAAAGGAGAAATGATGATACTAGTACAGCGGCAGTTTGGAAAAGAAGCTAAGTGCCCATTTTGAGATTGGTAGTGGAGGGCTGTAGTGTCCAAGAGGTGAGTCTGTTTGTACAGCAGAGCTCTAAAAACACTCATAAAGTAGGAGGCACCAAGCAGCAGTCAAGGCCAAGTACACACTGGATCTGTATGTGGAAGAATTGGTTAAAATTTTAAGAAGGTAATAGACCAGCTGTGTGCTAAGAGAAGACTGGTAGTGTGTTCTTCAGGACATTTGCATGAGGCACTGTGGACTGAAGGACGCCATGAGAACAAAGATGCCATTTGTTCTCAACAGAATTCACACAGGTCTGTGAGTACTTGTACAGACTTCTCACTGAGACTTCCAGCTCCCTTCCTTAATTTAGAATGCATCTCTTCCCGGCTTCTGTCCTCCAGCCACAACAATGTATTCTTGGGAAATCTACACAAGGGAAAAGGCTTGTAGGTAACTGTGACTGGAGTGATACCCTTATCCAGCCAACCTCTGTCTAATCACTATGCTGGGAAACTCACAATTTGACAAAGCTTAGTTCATGAACTCAGAACATCTGATTACACAGAACATCTAGTTATCTTTTCTAGTACATCCTTGTGCATGTTCTGTGAAGAATATCCGGACATCAGGATACAAAATCAACACAAGGGCCAGGGATTTAGCTCAGTGGCACAGGGCCTGCCCAGCAAGTGTGAGGTCCTGAGTTGATTTCCAGTACCAGAAAAAAAGTCAACACATAAAAATCAATGGTGAGTCCACTGATAATGAACTCACCAAGAAAGAAATTAAGAAAATAATTCTATTCATGAGAGCATCAAGAAAAATTATTTACTTAGGGATTGACCTAACAAAGACGTGAAAGGCCTCTATAATGTGACCTATAGTACTCTGAAAAGAGAGATTAAAAAGGATATCAGGAAATGGAAAGATATCTCCTTTCCTAGATAATTGTTTTGATGTTGTTGTTTTTGTAGTTCAGGTTTGCCGTGAACTCACTATGTGTCCCAGGCTGGCCTCGAACTCCTCCTACCTCTGCCTCCCAAGTGCTGGGATTACAGGTGTGTGCCACCACTCCCAGCTAGATATGATCAAAATGGTCATACTTTCAAAACTGATGTATAGATTTAATGAAGTCCCAATTCCAAGAGCATTCCTCACAGAAATAGAAAAAACAATCTTAAAATTCATAAGGAATCAGAAGAGACCCAGAATACTAGAAGCAATCCTGAGCAACAAGAGCAAATCAGGCATCATAATTCCAGATTTCAGGGTACATTGCAAAGCTACAGCAGGAAAAACAGCATAGTACTGGCACAAAAGAAGACAAATGGATCAATGGGACAGAATAGAAGATGCGAAAACATCCCCATCTGATCCTTGACAAAGCAGCCGTGAATACACAGTAGAGGAAGGATAGCCTACTGAGCAAGAGATGCTGGACAGAGCTTCTGCAAAACATAGGAAATCAACAAAGGGAAAAGAAAACCTACAAGATGAGGGAAAAAATTGCCGGACAGAAGACAGTACAATATCTAAAATATATAAAGAAGTCAAAACAATTACCCCCCCCCAAATTAGAAGACCCAGTGCAAAAAAGGACAACCGAAATGAATAGATAACTTCTCAGAAGTACAAACGGCCCATAAATATGTGAAAAAATGTTCAACATTTCTAGCCATTAGAGAAACAAATAATACAACACTGAGATTCCATCTTACTCTAGAAAGAATGACTATCATCAAGAAATCAACGCTGTTGGGGAAAAAGAATCCTTCTTCATTGTTGGTAGGAATGTAAACTAGTACGACCATATGGAAATCTGTATGGAGATTATCAAAAAAGCTAAAACTAGGAATTCCATTTGACACAGCTATTCCCCTCCTAAGTATCTTACCAGAAGAGTTATTACAGTGATATATATACATAGTATGTCGTATTACAAAGATATATGCATAGCCATGTTTATAGTAGCTCAGCTCATAATAGATAAATCTTGGCATGGTCTCTAAGTCCATCAACAGATGAATGGATAAAGAAAATGTGGTATTTATATATAATGGAGTACCACTGACCCATTAAGGGTAGCTTTTTCAGTCATTTGTTAGAAAACCGATGTACCTTGAGACCATATGTTAAGTGAAATAAATAAGACACACAAGCTTAAATATTGTATATTTTCTTTTATATGGGAAACCCAAACTATAAATAAATTAAAAAGCAAAATAAAAGATAATAGGGAACAGAAAGATAAACCTTTCTCAAATGGAAAGGGGATGAAGAGATGGAGAGGGGAGGTGAAGGGAATGCAAGAAGAATTAAGATATGTTATGTACATGTACCAGCTCCCCACGTGGAATGTGATCATTGTGTACTGCAAATGTGCTAGTAAGCCAGGTGTGGTGGCACACACCTGTGACCCCAGCATGCGGGAGGCTGAGGCAGGAGGAGTGCTGTGAGTTGGAAGCCACCCTGCACTATAGTGAGACCCTGTCACCAAAAAACAGACACAATAAATAAATACTCATCATATTCTCAGATAAGAGATACTGCATTTTATGAGACAGTAATGAGAGAATGAAAATTCAGAGAGAGGGGGGAAAAGCTTTCAGAAAGTAGTAATAATAAAAAAATTAAATCTAGCCAGATTAGGACATACATTTGATAAAACTGCCTGATACCTAGAACAAAGTAATGAAAAACAAAAAAAAATAAAGTCAGTCCACCTGGCACCACAAACAACAGAGGAGCCCAGAAAGAGTACATCAAATGAAGGGGAAGGAAAGTTTCCAGCTTCTAAAAAGACAAAACAGGTGACTTAAAAAAATGGAAATCCATATAACGTCAAGCTTAGTGACAAGGGAAACAAGGAGACGGTGGGATGTGTTGTTTTTTTGGGGGATGGCAAGGAGGCAGGGTCTCACTATGTAGTACAGGCTGGCCTTGAACTTGCTTATTTAGCTCAGGCTGTTTTCAAGCTCATGATGATCCTCCTGCCTCAACCTCTCAAGTGCTGGGATTATAGGTGTGCTGCAGTGGGACATTCTGAGAGAAAATAATGTCCAATCTAGAATTCTCAATCCAGGTAGACAACTGGATATAAGGAAAAACCAAGGATATGTAAAAACTTAGTCCAGAATATTACTTTCCCTGTCTCACCCCTATTTTAATTGCTAAAATGAAAACACCTGACCATGCCCAATCCTGATGAGGATTCCAAACAACCAATATTCTCTTACATTGCAAATAGACATGTGAAATGGTACAACTGCTTTGAAAATACAGTAGTCTAAGAGGTTAGACACTAACATATATCCTTACAGTTCCACTCATAGATATTTATCCAAGAGTAGTGCAAGCATGTCCAAGCAAAAACCTACACGTGGTCTTTATTCATAGTCTTCCAAAGCTGGATGTAACCCCAAGTATCCCTCCGCCAGCAGGTGGATACAGAGTTGTGTGTGCAGGAACCCCGAAGGACCTCACCTGCATTGTGCTGCGCGAGAGCAGCCAGGTACAGAGGATGGGGGCAGGTGCTGTGCAGTTCCATTGTGGAAAAGGCAGCCTTTCAGGACAGAAATAGGGTCAGTAGTTGCTCCAGGATTGGAGGTGTGGGAGATTACTAGAGGGACCCAAGAGAAGGAACCTTCTGCAGTGATGAAAATGTTCTGTGTCTGTATTATGGTGGGGGGTTACATTACTGTGTCCATACTTACTGAACTGTGCAGCTAGAAGATGAATTTCACTGTGTGTAACCTTGGTAAACTAAGAGGAAGACATGGGGTTTAAGAAACAGAAAATTTGATACAGCAAAGCATTCCCAAAGTGAGGGTTAATTTTATTCCAAGAAATAGCCATACAGAAGAACTGGAAATATAAACCTTCTAAATTGAAATAAGAGACAGAAGAACTCAAGGTTTTTCCCCAAGACAAATTCAGTTTGATACAATAGTTTAGGATGAATTGATGATAAGCACACAGAAAACAGCAAACTAAAAAAAAGTATTTCCTAGTTCCATGGATTTTTAAGACGATATACAAGGAAAGAATTTAATCATGGCTCTTTGCTGACTCCACTGTAAATATTTATAAATTTTATATTAACTAAAAGCCAAGAATGTTTTAAACAAGATTATGAAATATTAAGAGCATGGAGACTCTGTTCATATGGGTTGGGAGTGTGTGACTAAAACACGTAGTGCCAGGTGAGACAGCTGGAAGATGAAAAATGATTGCCTATGGGTAACAAGACTTAGGGCTGTTTGCTCAGACAAGGTTACCGTGCCTGTAATCCCAGTACTGGGGATGCCGAGGAAGGAGGATCCCACGTTCAAGTCTCGCTTGGATTACCCAGTGGGAGCCTGTCTCAAAATAAAACCTAAAAAGGCCTGGCGATGTCGCCGAGCGTGAAGGCCCTGGGCCAAATCCCCAGTCTGGAAAAGGTGTAGTTCAGAGATACATACAGACTGGAGACTGACTTTGTCAAAACATGAAACTATTTAACTTAGTATATGTATATATTATTTTTAAGTATTTATTTTAAAATTTAAATTTTCATAAATCATCTAAAGGCATCTTTATTGTACTCAAAATTTTCTTTTTTTAATTTTTCTTCTTTATTTTAAAGAGAATAAATCCAAGGAAAGTAAACAGAATAAAACCAATCAAAATAAACCAGTGTAAGTGATATAGGACTTCAAAACCTTACAAAATCAACAATAGTTACCATAATGCCTTTTGTCATCTTCAAAATAGCTTCAGATACCTTCAGATGTAGTAAAAATCGAACAGAACAGAATAGAGTAAAAACAAAAACAAAACCGTGAATGCAATAAAGGACTTCAAAACAAGCCACTAGTAAATCCAGAATGGCTACCATAATACGTCTTGGTATCTTTCAAATAGCTGCACATGCCATCAGATTTAATATAATCAAACAAAACAAAAGAGAATAAAACCCAACCTAACAAAACAATGAAAATGACACGGAGGAGAGAGGCTTGGTTCTGGCAGTCCCCACTCCAGCAGCGGCCCACGCATGGTGCTGGCTCTGAAATTTTCTATTATGTGAAATAACTCTTCTTAAGTAACACCAGGTAAATAAGATAGGAATCAGTTAAAAGTACATGAATGTTTTCTGATCTAAAAATCCCTCAATAACCTGGCAAACTCGAGGTCCTGGGTTTGATTCCAGTACCTCCCACCCCACCCCTCAATGAAGATGAGTAACTCTTTGGTCTTTTTGAGACAGGTCTCACTATGTAGTTCAGGCTGGCCTTGAGCTCACTTTGTACTCCAGGCTGGTCGTGATCTTGCAACCATCTACCTGCCTCCTCAGCCTCCCAAGTGCTGAGATTACAGGAGTGTGCCACTAGGCCTGTCTATGAGTAACTCTTTAAAGTTACTGGGAGTAAAGTTTGTAGACTGTTAATATTGTTTCTTTTTCTTTCTTTCTTTCTTTTTTAAGATAGGGTTTCACCATGTAGTTCAGGCTGGCCTTGAACTCACTGTGTAGCCCAGGCTGGCCTCGAATTTGGGGTGATCCTCCTGCTGCAGCTTCCTGCGTGCTGGGGATTACAAGCAAGCACCACCATGCCTGGCTTATTCTTGTTCTCAACCTCTTTTTTTCTGGTGATCCTTTGTTTTGCATCCCTGTTTCTGCTATCACTTCCATTTGTTACTCTTTTCCTTTCACAAATCCAAAATTCCTGTGATTATTTGCTAATAAGACAGATTAACACTGAGCAAGAAAAGGGGAGGAAAGAAAAGGGAAGTGGGAGTAAGGAAGGGATTAGGGAGGGAAGAAAGAGGAAATAATTCAAATAAATCCAGTAGCAGTATTATTGATGGCTTTACTTTCGTTTTGTACACTTCATCTAACAACTTTTATACTGTACATGACATGTTAATGTTATAAAACGAAGACAATAAAGGTATTTTTCAAAAAAGAAAACACAAAGTCTGAAAGAAATACTAGGGCCAGATGTGGTAGCATTCGCCTATAATCTCAGCACGTCACAGGCTGAGGCAAGAGGGTCACAGTGAGTCTGAGGCCAGCCTGGGCTATATATAGTAAGTTCAGGTCCACCCTGAATTATACATTGAGGCTCTACCTCAAACAAACAAACAAACAAACAAACAAAAAGAAAAAAGAAATGTTTTCTACTTATTAAAAAACTTACTATTGCCTTATTTATCTGCCTTTACTAGGAAAAAAGTTCTTTCAAATAAGGGAAATTTTCCAATTAACAGATTTTTTTGTTTTTGTTTTGTTTTTTTGAGGCAGTCTTGCTATGCTGGCCTTGAATTCATGATGTAGCCCAGGCTGACCTCTAAGTCAAGGCAGTCTTCCTGCCTCATCCTCCCAAGTGCTGGGATTACAAGCATGCACCATCCCACCTGGCTACTACAGAAATACTAAAAAATCAATTTCAAATCTTCACTGTCTGAATTCTAAAATAAACATACCACTTAAAAAGGTGGCCTCTGCCATTCTTTGTGGGAGGCCCTGTATCCAGATCTTCTGTGCTTTAGGGTGGCAGAAAAATGTTAGTTCTTTGCAGACAATGGTGGCTGGGGATTGTAAGGAACAGTGGTGCAAGACAGAGTCCAGCTGAGACCACTAGGCTTGTGTGAAGGCAACATGGAGTGGCATTTATTGTGCCTGGGTGCAGGCGGACAGAGGGCAAAAAGGCCTTCTGTAGGGAGCAAAGAGAAGCAGGTTTTTTGCGGGGAGGGGGCTTAAAAGAAGGCAAGGGACAGTAGGTAGGAAGATCTTAGGAAAGCTCAGTGGTTAAAGTTCTCTTAATGTTTTGTGCCTCAGCGAACAAAGTCCTTGAGGTATCTGATGTGAATGCTTGGGTGTCTTTAGATGTCTTCCTGCTACTTGCCAGAATCCGTGTTCTGTCTTACTGCTTTTAAGATACCCTGTGTCTGCCGAGGGCTTGAATGTTGAGCTGAGAACAGCACCTCTGCTGGCAGACAGGTTGAGTATTGGGAGAGTCAGGTCCAGTCAAGCCTTACAGGGATCACAGACAACAACAGCTTCTGATAAACAGGATGCTTTGTGAAACACATTTCCCCCCTAGAGTCTCCACATAATACCTCCTGAGAAAGAAAGGATATATAACTACTTAAATAAAAGTTATCATTAGATAAGTCTCTCACTAGTAGCATCTACTTCTTTTCAGTTCAGAATTTTTTCTGTTGCAGCGTTCCCAGAATCCCATGGGCCTTCGCCATGACGGAAGTGTGTGGCGTGATTCTGTGCTACATTTGGCTCCTGGTTCTTCTTCTTCACAAGCACAGGTACCCCACATACAAGATTAAAAGACTTGTGACACTTCTGTCAGGTTACCTAGCAGTGGCTCCAGTCCTTGCATTTTTCTGGTTACAGTAATTTTCTTCTCTGGTCAGTGTGACATAGTAATTAATAATGCAAAGGAAAATATTGGGGGTTAGAGCAACAAAAAAAATCAGCGTAAAACAATACCTATTTAGTAACATTCTGAAGTATTTTGCAGAGAAAGATCAGAGGTGGGCATTATTAACCATGGGGCAAGCTTTGCCAGTCTGGCCTTGTTTGTTCGTTATTTTTCTTAAGAAACAAACTGGAAATGTCGTTTTCTACAGAAGGATAGGAACTCCTCCAAGGATAGTGGTTGGTCAGATATTTGGATGGAAGAGGTTCTTTGCTTGGAGGAGACCCAAGTAGAAGAAGATTAATCTGTATACTGTGCACTTGTAGTCTGTGTACTTTGCTTCAGATGGTGTAGGAAGTTGCTAAATAGAGAAAGCACCTCTCAGCAGCGAGAAATATAAAGGGAAGGATTTTTTTTTTAATTGAAAAAAGAAGGGAAGCATAGAGGAGAGGAGGCTGTATGGGAAAATTACTTGATTTAAGTAAAAAATAAGGCCTACAGAAGAAATAATTTAAAGAACTACAAAATTTGTGTTTACTGCTGTCCATTGTTTTTGGAACTCTAGAGAAAAATAAGGCCATTTTGTTTTATTTAACAGCAATTATTTTAAATTCTGGATTGCTTAAAATCAGATACGGTTTGAAAACATACATTACTGTTGCTTTCTGGTTAGCTTTGTCTCACAAGACCCCATGGTTTTGAACTTGCCCACTTCTTAAAACAAAGAGGGAAATATTACAGGAAACCTTCCTGTTTCTAAAACATAGTAGAGGCCAGTTAAATGCAAGTGATAATGTACACTTAGTCAGAGAAACTATTTCTCAAAGTATGGTCTTTGTGTCACTTTTCTTAGACTCACTGGAGGTTTGTTAGAGTACGGATGCCAAGGTCCAGCTCAGGAGTACATACTGCAGTTTGAAACATACCCATCCCTGTGTTGGGTATGTGCTTATTTTTGAGGGAGACAAGACTGTTTTAAAAATTTGTAAAGCAAAAGTCTCTGTCCCCAAGAATCTTAGTCTGTCTGGATTTAGGACATTTAAATAAATAACGTAATAGTACAAAGAGATGATTATCCAAATTACAGGTATTCTAAATTTTTGTTTCATATATACTTAATATAAAATAGTATTTTTTAAAAAAATTAATATTTTAGAGCTTTAAGAAAAGAGTGTTAGCTACTGTTATTAACTAGTTTGATTTTTTGTTTATTTCTTTGAAATAGGGTTTCACTATGTAGTTCAGTCTGGCCTTGAACTCACTTTGTAGCCCAGTTTGGCCTTGAACTCATAGCAGTTCTCCTGCCTCAGCCTCCTGAGTGCTGGGATAATAAGTATATGCCACCACAACCCCCCAACCAATTTTTTTTTAATGAGCAAAAAAATTCTAGACTTTTAGGGGATTATCTCTTATAAATAAGTAATTCTGAGCCATGAACAGTTTATGGATAATAGGACTAAGCTTACAGGTGTTACTTCCATCTTGCAAAACTTTCCTAGCTGTGTTTTATCACTGATGTGATGTTTTTAGAATCTAATTTATGTATGGATTGTGCAGTATGGCAGGCAGTAGCCACATGTGGTGATTGAAATTTAAGTTAATGTTAGAGGTAAATTTTAAATTTTGTTCCTCATTACAGAGCCTCATTTCAAGTGCTCAAAAGCCACATGCAGGTAGCATCATGGACAGTGCAGTTGTAGAGCATTTCAGTTGCTGCAGGATTCTGCTGATTGTATAATGATGCCTTAGGGTTTCTCCACTTTCCCAAAAGTCTAGTGGTTTTTCTGCTTGCTTTCCCTGTAGGTAGACATTTGATACCTGGGGGTTTTTTGGTATGTTTTCCTCTGATCTTGCCCTCTTTGGTCGCTCTGTTCACAGGTCAATCCTTCTGCGAAGGCTCTGTAGTCTGATGGGCACTGTCTTCTTGCTTCGCTGCTTTACCATGTTTGTGACCTCCCTCTCCGTGCCAGGACAGCACCTGCAGTGCACTGGAAAGGTAGCCTGCTGCCTTCTGTATCCCTCACTCTTCCTCTTGTTCTTGTTGATGGCACAATACGTGCAGCAGGGCTAAGATTGTGCTTTTACTATTGAGATGCGCTTCTTGGTAGTGGTGGTATCTAAAGTAAACCTCTAGAAATAATTAGTAATAGTCTTTCTTAAGACAGGCTCTCATCCCCTTGTTATTTCTAATCATTGATAGGAGCTCTGTGCTGCAGCTATAGAAAATAAGTTTGTTACCTTTTCCCCCAACATTTTCCCTTTTCCACAGTCCTCGGCATCTTTAGGTCCTTGTTTGTCATGATCTGATCTCTGCATTGCCCTCATCACCCCTTTTTAAGAATCCCTCATAAAATGAAGTACCCAGAACTTTAGATCCTTTCTGGGATATACAAAATGATGGATTTTGTTTCTGGTTTTGTTTTATACTTTGTAGCTTCTTGGTTTTGGTTGATGTGTCTCTTCTGGTTAAACTGAAAGAGGAGAAAGAAATTAAACTAACAGGAATAAAAAATTTGGTATGAATTACTTGCTAAAAAGTGTTTCGAGAGCAGACATGGTAGTACACACCTGTAATGCCAGCAGTGAGGAAGCTGAGGCAGGACAATCGCCGTGAGTTCAAGGCCAGCCTGAACTTCATAGTGAGACCTTGTCACAAACAAACAAACAAACAAACAAACCAAAAATTGTTTTGAATCTTTAAAAAAATCACCTATACTTGATATATAAAATTGGTTGTTGCAACTGATTAAATTTGGACAAAGGAATTTATTATTCCTACTTTTCTAAACCTTCATGTGTTGGTTCTATATTTCCAAATTTCAAGTATACACACTCACTCTTCTGTTGTAATTTTAATGCTGCTTATAAAACAAAATTAGGTGTCAGTTCCTGTTCTATAGTATAAATAGCATACAGCCAGGGAAGATTAAGCAGCCAAAGGAGATCAAGAGCTAAAGATATTACCCTTGAGCTGAAGGGTAACTGCCCTTCTCCAGATACCAGGAGTGTTTAGACTGAGTAGTAAGAAAAGGAAGCTGACTAATGTGGCTTAAGATTTAGTATAAAGAAAATACTTTATTTTACCTTAAAGGGAAAAGCTGAGATTTTTTTATTGTTGTCAGAAAGGAAAAGTAATGTTTTCTAATTATAAATTCATATAATCATATTGTTAAAAAAAAATCAAATTATGTTAAGAGTCTTGCTGGAGTTTAAGAGCAAAAGCCCCAGTTCCTGGGGACCCAGTAGACTGGGCTTGGGCACATGTCCCAGTGTACCAGTTGAGGACACAACAGTGGCAGAGGGCAAGAAAGGAGCTAGAATCAGCATGGCCATGCTGGGAAGCTCAGATGGCGGCCTAAGGATCTGTCTTTGAGGGACTGAGAAAAGCTTTGGAAGGAAAGGCAAGGATTGGTGGTTGGTGTGGTTGGCCTCATAGGTAATCCCGGTCAGGGCCCGGCCTGATTATCAGATTGGTACCTCAGGACTGCTTCTGCAAGGTTCTTGGAGAGCCATCATCCCTAGCAGTCATGAGAGGACAGCCCCTGTGAGTGGCCAGAAGGGTGGGGGGACAGGTTTGGTTCCTGTCTTGAGGTAATTTCTCCTACGTGGTGGGGGAGGACACGACCTTACTATAGGGTGGTCTGTGAGGCTCTGGTTTTCCTGAACAAAGGTGGCTTCACATTCAGGACACTGACTGGAGATTTAAGAATTGACATTGTAGCTGGGCATGTTAGTGCGCACCTGTTACCCCACCACTTAGGAGACTGCAGGAGGAGGATTGCTGAGAGTTTGCGGCCAACCTGGGCTACATAGTAAATTCAAATCCATCCTGAACTGCATAGTGTGACCCTGTCTGTGAGAGAGAGAAAGAACGAACACTGGACATTGTAAAAGCTGCAAATTGAATTTCTCTGTAAGTCCTGAAAATAATTTACTCTTGTTTTGGTGTCTGCACTCTAGAAGGAAAAGGGATAGGCCAGGCTAGTGATGGTGAACCGTTTACCGACCAAGTGCCCAAATTGCAACCCAGAATCCGCTTATTTATCACAAAGTGCCAGCACTGCAGTTAAACCTGACTATTCAGTGTTCAGCTGCTGGTGCTCTCATGCCAAAAGAGAGAGTTCACGCATGCCATAAGCTTGCTACCACTGGGCCGGGTAAATTTAGGGCTAATGAACCTCGTACCACAGAAACGCCTTCCGTGGCAAACATGTCTTTGTGAAGACCCAAGCAGGGCTCTGAAACAAAGTTTTAAGATAATAAATGAGATTTTTTTTTTTTAAATGAAGGCAGAGATGCTAAGTTCATCCTGCTTTTAAGTTACCAGTAGTACATCTGCAGGCCTAGCGCCTAGGTCCTCATTAAACATCGTTTCTTTTTGTCTGTTTTTGAGACAAGAGCTTGCTTTATAGTCCAGGTTGGCCTTGAATTCGCTGTGCTGCCCAGGATGGCCTCAAACTTGTGATTTTCCTGTACCCCCAGCCCTTGAGCTATATCCCTGGCCTGCTAATTCTTTATCTTATTTTTATTTAATGTTTTTTACTTTGTTGATAGAATATATAGCTATATTTCTGTTTCTAACAGTTTCATATTTTATTGTAGGGTTTTCCAGTTTACAAATGTACATTTTAGTTGTTTCCACATTTTATGATTTGTAAACAATGCTAGATTTGTGTGTTTGTGTTTTTTCTTTATTTTCTTTTTTATTAGTACATATTTTTAATACATCATGAATACATTTACCTTGGAGTTTGTAGATATACATAGTGCATCTTAGTCCTTTTTACTTCCCCTTTTTCTCTCTTCCCTTTCATCTTCCATCTCTAGATTCCCTTCCGATCTGCAAATTGTCTGCTTCCTCATTTCCTGTTATCTGTTATTTTGCTCTTTAAATTATTTATACTTTGGGTTTCTTAAATAAAGGAGACCATGGAATGTTTTGCCTTCTATGTCTGTATTTCACTTAGCATTATGATAAGTGCTTCCCTTCTATGATTTTTACAAATGACTCAAATTTGTCCCTCTCATGACTGAGTAGGAGTCCACTGTACATATGTACCATTGATTAAAATCCATTCTTTGCCAGTGGACATACAGGCAGAGTTAACTCTTGTGAATTTGCTGCTATAAACATGAATGTGCCTGTAGCACTGTAATATAATGCTTCCACTGTCACTTCACTCTGGGAACATTTTTATTTTGCTGATACCTTCTGAGATCCATTAATTACTCAGAAATGAGTTGTTCATGTAATTTCTGTGGTTTCTTTTACTATTGATTTCTAGCTTCATTCCATTGTGATCCAGTTCAGTTCTTTGTGTTTATTTAGGCATGCTTTATGGCTTAAGATATGATCTGTTTTGGAAAAAGTTCTGTGTGACACTGAGGAAAATGTGTATTTTGTTAGGTGAAACATTGCGCAGATCTTCGTTAAATCCAATTGTGCCATGTTATGGTTTAACTCTGATATTTGTGTTAGTTTTTTTCTGGTTGACCAGTCTAATTGAGAGTAGGGTGTTGAAGTATGATTGTTTGGGGATCTGTCTGTTCTTGTATGTCCTGTAGGGTTTTTTTCCATACAGTTGGGTGCACTGGGGCTGGGGATTCAGCTCAGTGGCATAGGCACTACCTGGCAAGTTCAAGGTTCTGAATTTGATCCCCGGTACCACCAAAAAAAAAAAAAAAAAAAGTTGGATGCACTGGCATTTGGTGTGTAGACGTTTACAATTGTTATCTCTTCTTGTTGAATTGTTCCTTTGCTGCTATGTAGAGGCCATCTTTGTCACTTCTGATCAGTTTTGGCTTGAAGTTTGCTATACCTGAAAATAAGATAAGGTGCTCCTGCTTGCTTTTGAGCTCTGGTTGCATGGAGCATCATTTTCCATTCTGTCACCTTTAGCTCTACACTTGTGTTTGAATGAGGTATGTTACCTGTAAGCAGCCTACAGATGCATTTTGCTTGTTGAGCCAATCTGCCAGTCTGTTTTTTTGACTGAGGAGAAGACTGTTGATACTCAGATTTATTATTGTAAGGTACTTATTGAATCCTATTATTACATTAGTTTTCCAGTACTGATTCCTATTTTTTTGGTACCAGGGATCAAACTCATGACTTTGTGCTTACCAAGCAGGTCCTTGTGCCGCTGAGCTAAATCCCCAGCCCCCTTTGTTTTATTTTATTTTTTCTTTTGTTTAACTATTCTCCCAGTTAGATGTATACTTTGCTTTGGTCTCTTTGGTACTGGTGGCTTCCCTAACTTTGTCTAGAATTCCCTTGAGTTTTCTGTAATGCTGTTTTAACAATTATGTATTTTTTTAGCATGGAAAGTTTTATTTAGTTTTGAAAGCTGATTTTGTAGGATATAGAAATCTGAGTGGCATTTGTTTTCTTTTAGGGCTTGAAAAACTTTGCTTCAGGCTCTCTTGGCCTTTAAGGTTTGTGCTGAGAAAACACTAACTCTGATAAACTCCCCTTTCTAAGTAACTTTGTAGCTTTTCTCTAACAGCTGTGTTGGTCCTCTCTCCAGTTGAATTTCTGAAATTTAGATTAGGATGTGTCATGGAGAATTTCTTTTCTGGTTGTGACTATTTGGGGTTCTATTTGCCTGTTGCACTTGAACATTGAATTATTTCCTTAGAATTGGAAGATTTTCTGTTATGATTTCAGCAAATAATTTTTTTGGAGTCTCTTCTAATTGTTCCTTTATTCTGGTAAGGTTGGGATCTTTTGAGAAAGTTGGTTTCTTTTGGGTCATGAAGTAGTTGTTGGGTGTGGGGGGGTATCTTGTTTTTAAGGTATCATTGAAATACAGCCTACTAAAAGAAGAAGAAGGAGGAGGAGCAGGAGCAGGAGCAGGAGCAGGGGAAGGAGCAGGAGCAGGAGAAGGGGAAGGAGAAGGAGAAGGAGAAGGAGAAGGAGAAGGAAGACAACAAATACAGTCCACTATATCTACTTTGTCTTCTGTTTCTGATTCTCTGTCATCATATTTGTTGAATTGGCACTGGGGATATGGCTCAGTAGTACAGCAAACCTGCCTGGCAAGTGTGAGGTCTTGAGTTTGATTCCTGGTACCAAAAATAAAAATAAAAAAAGAATTCCTATATTGGTTGAATCTGCTAGCCATGCTTTTAATTGAATTTTTCGTATCTTGTCTTTCTTTCTTTCTTTCTTTCTTTCTTTCTTTCTTTCTTTCTTTCTTTCTTTCTTTCTTTCTTTTTTTCCTGCTTGCTTTCTTTTCATAATTTCTAATTCTTTACCAAACTGGTTATTCATATCTTGTATTGTCTTGTTCAGCCCAGTTGGTGTATTATTTTTGTTTCTTGAAGCTTGTCAACCATTCTTTTATCTGTTTAATACAATTCTCTTTAAGTTCGCTAAACATCTTATGAAATTGTTTGTGTGTCTGCCCTTTGAATTTTTCAAACGTTGTGACAGTGTGGTTTTTTGAGTTGTTTGCCTGTATTTTTCACTACTTCATTTTCCATGAGAATAGCATTTGAGGGGCTGAGAGTTTTCAGAGGCATCTTAATGCCTTGCTTTCTTATATTTCTATTATTTTTGTGCTGCAGGTAGAAGATCAGGTAGGGTAGAAAAACTGCGTACAATGTAGATCTCTGTAATTAGAATCTGTCTCCCTGTGATATACCCTTGGTTGGCTTTGTTTTGGTGTTTATACCCCTCTTCAGCCTGCTCAGTGTAATATTTGAGGGTCTTCTGGACACTTGCTCTCCAGTGCCCCAGAGGAGAAAACAAACTGCAAGAATTTTTCTTTCTTTTTTTTGGCATTTTGAGACAGTCTTGCTTTATAGTGCAGGCTGGTCTTGAACTCACCATGTAACCCAGGCTGGTCTTGAACTAGCAGTGCTCCTCCTGCCTCAGAGCTGCAGTAATGATGTTGACACAGGGACAGACTAGATATTGGCATACAATAAAAACCAACTGACAGAAACAGCTATGCCACCACTGGTGATAGCCAACAAATCCGGAGTAATGATAAGAGTTGGAGACAAACCAGATAGTGGCATACCTTAAAAAGCAATAAAAGCTACAGCTATACCTCCCTTATCAATAGAAAAAAAGACCTGTAATAAGAATGTAGACAGAACCAAAGACAAATCAAATACTGACATACAGTAATTATCTACTAAATGCAACAACTGTACCATTAATAATAAAAGGAATTCAGTAATAGTAGCATTTAGTCAATTAAATATCTAAAAAATTAATAAGGGCTTAATAGTAATAATAAAATGGAGGCAGCAGGAAAGGGAAAGATGAAAGAAGTAAAATATGAAAAAAAGGAGGAGGAAGAGAGAAATGTAAAATAAAGAATCCAGTCGGGCACGGTGTCACATACCTGTAACCCCAGCACTCGGGAGGCTAAGGCAGAACTGCTGTGAGTTTGAGGCCAGCCTGGGCTACATAGTGAGTTCTGAGGGCAGCTTGAAATATATAACGAGACTCTGTCTCTAAATCGATCAGTCAATCTGTCAATCAAATTAACCCAGTTAAAGAACAAAGTAAACTTAGTAGAAGCCGGGTGTGATGGCACACACCTGTAATCCTAGTGTTTGGGAGGCTGAAGTAGGGTCGCCAGGAGTTCAGGGCCCGCTTGGGCTACACAGTAAGTTCAAAGTCAGCCTGACCTATGTAATGAGACCTTGTCTAAAAAAAAAAGGTAGAATAAGCTAGAACTAACAGAAAAAAGGGAACAAAAATTAGGAAAAGAACGAAACAAAGAGCAAAGAAAGGGGGAAAAATCCTCCGTGTGGATGAGTGTTTTATTTCCCAGGCCTGTGGTCTCAGAACCCACAGATATGGGAGAGAGACTTCAAGTCACAACTGGGGCCTCTTGTTTCCACGCCCACGGTGCTGGGTAGATGCTGAGTCCTGCCCCACCATTCCTGCTCTGAGGGTTGGTTAGGGTATGGCTTCTGCCTTATGGCTATCCTAGCAACTCTGACCCCTCTGTACACCCCAAGCCGTTTCTGTTTCCACCTAGCCCGACAGCCTGTGGGCTTATGAGACACGCTTGCTCCAGGCCCTGTGCCCACGCCCCTCAGGATGTGTTCACAGTCCAAGCGGAGGAGAAAGCAGGCGGCTCCCCAAGATACCTGTGCTGGATGGAACGGGGCAGCCAGGGGTCTGCTGGACCCAAAGCCTCAGCACTTTCAGACCCAGCCCTTGGAGAAAACCACCTGTGGGTGGCCTGGGTGTGTGTGTGTGCGCGTGTGACCGTGACCAGTCTGCTTCCTCTCTGAGACTGTCTTGTGGCTGTCTCCTACCCAGTCACTGTGGTAGGCGACCCCCAAAACCCTGAGGTGTGTCTTCTGATTTCCAGAGTAGCTCAATCTTAAGCAGCCCCTTGCCCAAATGGCTCCTGATTAATCAGCTCCCAAGTATGGTGCGTACTACAGTGGATTTCTCCTCCAGCCCTCGCCTGCCATGTGAAAGGAGTCACTTGCCGAGTAGAACCCCAGGCTGTGTTTGCACTTTAGTGTAGCCGGGCTCTTCTTGGGCTGGGCTGCCCACCTCCCAGGCTTCCCTCCGTGTGTGGAGACAGGCTCCAGGCTGCTTAGTTGTTTTCTTGTGTCGTCTTCAGTTCCTGTGGTTCTTTGGGGTTTCTCAATTTCCCGTTGGTTATTTCTGGATTCTCAGAGCTCTTTTTCCTTCTTTGCTAAGTTGTTTTCCAGGCAGATATCTGGATTCCACTTCCAAAGAGGCTGTGCTCTGCTGCCGACCTTCATGCTGCCATTTTGCCCTTGCTTGTTTATTTCTTTCAGATAAGTTCTTGGAAGTAGAGTGATGGAATTGAAAGACATACATACATAAAAAATTGTGTAATACAAGTATGGGAGTGTTGCTCAGTGGTAGAGTGCTTGCCTAGCACACATGAAGCCTTGTATTCATTCCCAGCACCACACACACAGGAATAATTTTTAAAAATTATTTAAAAGTTGTGTTATAGACGCCCAAAATGCCTACTTGAAAACACTTGTTTATCTGTTTATCGCCCATTTGTTTATACAGAGATATATCTTCCACTTTGTTAGTTTGTTTGCTGTCTGCAGTACTGGGATAGAACCTAGGGTTACTCTACCCCTGAGTCACATTCCCAACCCAATCCCACCCTTGTTCTTAATGTATGTGCTATTCTGAATAGGATCTTGCTGTGTAGCCTAGGCTGGCCTGACCTTGCAGTCCTCCTGCTCAGCCTCTTAAGTAGATACTTTCCATTTTCTAAATAATTTTTATTTTTGTTTAGAGATATAGCTCAGCAGCATAAAGTGCCTGCCTGGCAACTGCAAGCTCCTGAGTTCAATTCCTGGTACCAGTAATAATAATAATAACAATAACAACAATAATAAAATGTTTAAAGGATGACATTGAAGATTTGGTTATATTTACTTTTTGTTTCCAGGCGTAGTATTCATCACTGAAAAACATTTGATAAAAAAACAGTCCTCAAAGCCAGGCATGGTGGTGCACACCTGTAATCCCAGTACTCAGGAGGCTGAGGCAGAAGGATCACTTTGAGTTCAAGGCCAGCCTAGGCTACAAAGTGAGTTCAAAGCCAGCCCAAACTACGTAGTGAAATCCTGTCTCAAAAAAGAAAACAGGAAAAAAAAAAAAAACAGTCTTCAGAGTGATACCTTTTTCTCCCCATTTTATTTTGTTTCATATCCACAAAGATCTATGGGCTTCTGTTAGACATTTCTGACTGTTTCTCTCTAAAAATAACTTCTTTTTAAGCCATGGAGATGATGAAATTCTGTTATTTTGGAAATTAGACTAGGAAAGAAGAAATAATTAGAACATAATTTGCTAGTTTTCTGATAACTAGTGTAAATCATGAGTGTATTTTCTTTTGAAATAGATTGTATTAGAGTAACATTAAATATTTTACCATGCCGGGTGGAGTGACGCATGCCTGTAATACCAGCTCTCAGGAGGCTGAGGCAAGAGGATCACCGCAAACTTGAAGCCAAAGAGGCCAACCTGAGCTAAGTAGTGTGCCACAGCGACTATAATAAACATCCTTTGACAGAGACTGCAGTGTTGTATACCTTTGTAGGTGGAAATGTCTAAGGAAAGCATTGCTTTTTCTAGGGGAGAAAGGCTAGCCTTTTTACAGCTGACTAGTTGTATGCATGTCAGCTTCCCGCTCTGTTGTCCGCACTGCTTATCATCAATCTTCAAGTTGCTGCCATTCTGATTAATGATATCTGATACGTTTAATACTTTTTTAATATATTTAAGCCTTTAGTCTGTTTTGAAAGGGGCACATTTTCAGAGCTATTTCTTTCCGTGGTTCTCTGCATAACCAATTCCAAAAATGCCAGAGAAGTGCATTTAGGGAAAGGTATTTTACTCTCCCACAAGCTGCTTGTATGGACAAGAGAATTTGATGTCACTGAATTATGAGACAGCTACTGAGGAGAAGGATGGCTCTATGTGTATAGTGCTGCAGAAATAAATTAGATGCCAATCTGTGCTGTGTGGACATGGCCTGTCTTTGATGACTGTTTTCCATTATCAGTTAGTTGTATATGGATATTTCTACCCAGATCTGCCCTGAATACTGTTAATTGCTTTGAGTTGTAAGATAGCCTACTTATTGACCCATATTACTTGTGGCAATCATTATAAATAGAAAGGGAGATAGTAATTAGCAATCAAATCCCTTACAGTGAACTCCATAAGGCATCTTCATTATAATAAATTAATTGCTTGAAATTGTATTCCCAGAAACGGGTTTACGGACAGATCCAAGACCATTCCTGATTGGGGAATTTAGGAATACTTAAAGTGAGTTTAACCCCTTCTCTATGCAGAGCGTGCTGCTCATTGTGCTATGATTTTTCTGGAAGAATGCACGAGAAATTTAGGTGGAAATGTGTGACAGACTTGAGTCGTTGGGATTTGCTTTCTTTTTAGTTTTGTGAGACAGGGTCTCACTGTGTAGGCCAGGCTGGCCCTGAACTCAAATCGATCCTCCTCCTGAGCCTCCTTAGTGCTGGGATTACAGGGACGCACCACCACACCCGGCTAAGGAAGCGCTTTCTTTTGACTGGCATCAAGTATCCTCTGTCCTTGGCTAAGACATCCTCCTAGCAGTCTCTTCTCTGTAAGATTTTTTTACTTTCTCAAGAGTACAACCTCCTATACTCACTAGATGTCATGGAAGAACCAAATTATATGTATTTATTTAGTACCTTCTCTGTATCTTCAATAACTGTTGAACCAGGTGTGGTGGTACATGCCAGTAATCCCAGCTCTAAGGAGGCTGAGGCAGGTGAATCCCCATTAGTTCAGACCAGCCTGGACTACATAGTGAAATCATGTCTACATCATGCCTTGCACATGTTAGGTACACATGTTAGGTGGACATACATCGTGTGATCAAAACATACGGTGAGTGTTTAAATTTTAAAAAATTACCAAGTAAAAGGCATATTACCATGAATCCCTCTCAAAATACTGCCCCTTGCTTTGAGCACACTTAACATGTAATTCTTTTTTTTTTTCTTTTAACACATCATTCTTGGCAGCTCTTGAAGTCCTGTGTTTTGTTGCACTGTCATGAATCTTGAATTGATTGAAAATGTTTAGCCTTCATGGTTATTTTGACTTTGGGAAAGAGCTAGAAACCATGCAGTGCCATCCAAAGAATGAAGGGTGAGGACACACCATAATCTTTTTGTTTGACAAAATTTCTACATTTTCAGTCACTTCAGAATATTGAAGCAATAACAAAAGGACATTCACAAAAGAAGACTTCCAGCATTGGTTCAAAAAGCGGCAATGATGATGAAGGGGTAGATGTGTTCAAAGTGAGAGGGATTATTTTGAGGGGGATTCATGGCCATATATCTTTCACTGTAATAAAATTTTAAAATATTTGGCTGCCATTGGAAGGCTTGCCTCCTGCAAGCAGCCAGCACAGGCAGGGAGAAATAGCCAGACCCACCCCTGCGTGTATGCAGCCACTGGGAAGGTCACGTCCCTCAGGTAACCAGCGTGGACAGGAAGAAACAGCCAAGTGCGTGCTGTGTGCCTGCAGGCCATCCAAGACAACTGCTTCCCGTGGGCAGCCAGCGTGGGCTGGAAGACTCACACAAACATGCCCCTGTGCGCCTGCAGTCGTCAGGGGAGTGCGCGTGTGGCTGTGCAGGCTGAGAGAAGAAGCAGCCCTGCCAGCACGCACCCATGGCCACTGGGGAGCCCCAGTGTGGCCGCACAGGCCTGGAGAAACTGCCCCGTGCCCTGTTGCCTCCCTGGGAACTTGGGTTTGGAGGTGCCTGGCCCATTCTCCTATACTGCGGAGGGGCAGCCAGCGTGGGAAGTGACTGGGAACCAGCTTGTTGGGAGGAACCCAGAAGAATGTCAAAACAAAGGAGCAAAAGGCAGTTTCAGACCTCCAGCCCACACAGAACAAGTTTGGGAGATACAGTTGTAGAAGAAAATGGAAGTCACACACCTGAAATCTCTCAAAGGATAGCAACTGAAGTAAACAACTTCATGAGGCTATAAAAGTAATCAAATCAGAAATAATATCAGGTAAAAGAAAAATAATATCAGGTAAAAGAAAGAAACATAATGAAAGAATTATGAGCATATCTGAGCATATCTAACGAAGACATAGATTAAAAAAAGAGGAGCATAGAAAATGATGGAAACCTTGCATGAACAATATAGGAAGAAATTAGAATGCATGAAACATTCAAAGAGAGATTCAGGAAATTAAAAACTCCATCAAAAGCTGGCAAAACCACTTAAAAGAGACTGAAGATAAACTTTGACTCCTTGAAGACAGGATTGCAGCTAGTGTTCCTGAAAGAAAAGGTCTCTTAAAATAACAAGGAACCAGGAATTAACAATTCAATGGTTGCAAGACCATGTAAAGAAAAGTAATTTAAATGTGATAGGTGTCAGCAGAAACAGCACAGGCCGACACAAATGACATAAAAAGCCTATTTATAGAAGCAGTAGCTGAAAACTTCCCAAACATGGGAAAAGTGCCCAGCATACAGATATGAGAGGCATATAGAACTCCAACTAGCCACAACCAAAATAAATCTACACCCAGACATATAATAATCAAGATCCCAGAAATTCAGCACAAGAACAGAGTATTAAAGACTGTTAGAGGAAAGAAACAGATTGCCAATAAAGAATAATGCATCAGAATCACAGCAGACTTGTCAACACAAACCATCAAGTCAAGAAGAACTTGAAGTATTTCAAATCCTGAAAGAAAACAGCTTCCAGCGTAGATTGATGTACCCTGAAAAACTACCTTTCAAAATTGATGGAAAAATAAGATACTTCCATGATAAAGAACAACTAAAGGAACTTATGACTATCTAACCAACCCTACAGAGAGTGCTAAAGGATATTCTAGAGAGAGATAAACATGACCATGGTCCTAGGAACAGCAGCAGAGGAGGATCACCAAACAAGGCAGGCAGTAGAACAAAGGGAAGAAGCAGGGGGCTGACAGCAGGAGGATAGCATGGCAGAGATGAGCCAGTGCAAGCTGGTTGTAACCATTAATATAGATGGCCTCAATTCACCAATAAAAAGAAACAGGGAGAGTGGCTCAAGAAGCAAGATCCATCAATATGCAGTATACAAGAAACACATTTAACTCAAGGAAATTCATAGACCAAATGTCAAAGGAGAAAAAACAATGTTCCATGTGATAGGAAACCAGAAAAAAGCGGGGGTAGCTTGCCCATCAACTGCAGAATGGATAAGAAGGATATGGTATTTTCATACAATGGAAAGCTACTCAGCTATAAAGAAGGGTAATCTTGAGACTATTGTACGTAAATGGATGTAACTTGAGATTATGCTCATGGGTGAAATAGTTCAGACTCATGGGTGACCATCGTGTTAGCTCCTAGCATGAAAAACTGAAGAAGTTGGTGGAATCCAAAATGTATAGGTTTTTTGAAGTGATAGAGCAGGAAGCATCTAAAAAGGGAAGATAGTAACCATTCTTAATTTCCTGTTAATCTTGTTTTGAATTCCTGTGTTGTTTTCATAGTTTTGTTAGCTTTGGTTTTATTCTGCCTTGTTCTGTTTGATTTTACTGTGTCTGATGGTATGGGCAGCTATTTTGAAGATAGTGGTATTATGGTAGCCATTATTGATTTCTTATCTTGTTTTGAAGTCTTCTAATGTTTTCATTCTTTTGTTTTGATTGATTTTGTTTGATTTTATTATATTTGATGGTATGGACAGCTATGTTGAAGAAAACAAGATATTATGGTACCCATTGTTGATTTCTTATTTTGTTTTGAAGTTCTATATCACTTTCATTGTTCTGTTCTGATTAGCTTTATTCTGTTTGGTTTTATTCTCTTTAAAATTAAAAATTTTTTTTTTAATTTTTAAGAATTTGGGGCAACACTGGGGATTTAGCTCAGTGGCATAAGCACCTGCCTGGCAAGCACAAGGTCGTGAGTTCAATCCCTGGTACCGCAAAAAAAAAAAAAAAAAAAAAAGAATTTGGGGCAAGGATATAGCTTAGCCCAAGTTGTGAGGAGGAGGTCATGAGTATGATCCCTGAACCCCCAAAAAAACAAAGTAAGTTTTTAAGAATTCACTGTTTTTTTTTTATTGCAGCTTGTAGAACTTTAGCAGCTTTAATTTTTTTTTTTTAATTTTTTTATCGGTACCAGGGATGGAACTCATGACCACACACTTGCAAGGCAGGCACTTACGCCACTGAGCTAAATCCCCAGAAGGATCACTGCAAGTTTGAGGCCAACCTGGGCTACAAAAATAAATAAACAAATAATAAAAAATAAACAGAGCCAGGGATATAGCTGAGCAGCACAGTACCTGCCTGGCAAATGAGAGGCCGTGAGTTTGATTTCTGGTACCAAAAACAAATGAACAAACAACCAAAACCATGATGAGTACCATGATGAGTCCATGATGAAATCGTTTCTTTGGGCTCTGCTATTTTAACCCTCAGCTTGCATCTTCTAGGCCACTTTGTGGTCCTTGATGGTTGCTGGAACCTCAGTTCCCTTATCTAAGGAGTGGTAGAAAGACCTCCTCGGAGCTGTTTTGTTTATAAACAGCCTTCTGCGTTGGTTGGCTGAGCAAACACCCTAGAAAAACAGCTTAAAGAAGGAGAGGTTGATCTTGCTCATGTTCAGGACCATGGCTGACTGGCTGCATTGCTTTTTGGCCTGTGGTGAGACCGAAGGGTGTGCCAAAGAAAAACTGCTCCCTCCTACTGCAACCGGAAGCAGAGGGTGAGAAAGAGCCAGAGAAAGGGACCTGGGCCTCTGTAGAGTCCCCAAGGTCACACTGTCACATTCCACTCCTGCCAATTGGGACCCTGCGCCCATGGTGGGGCACACTTCAACCTGGAGGATGATGTTAAAGCCTTAGGGTCTGGCATCTATTTTCTTGGCCCCACCTCTGAGCATTGTTGCAGAGGGGACCAAGCCCTCGATGCATGGGGATTTGGGGAACACTCCATGTTAAAACCGTAACAGCTGCCCAGAGATCCTTTATACTCTCTTACACCCCACTGTGTGGAGCTTAGTTGCATGGCCATGCCAGGCCAGAAGGGAGGCTGAGGCGCAGACCTGGCATTCTGACTGAGTTGATGGCCATAGTCATACATGTGAGTTTCTGATACCAGTGAGGAATGGAAGGAGGAGTATTGAGCAGTAGCCTTTGATCTCTGTCACAACCTATTTTTAATGAGAGGAATAATCATTAAATACTACCGTGATAGTGGGTTAAAAACTTGGAGATTTTTCTTTTTGGCTTTTTGAGACAGGGTCTCCTTATGCAGCTCAGGCTGCCTTAGACTCACTTTGTAGCCCAGGTTGGTCTCAAACTTGCAAGGATCGTCCTGCCTTAGTCTCCTGAGTGCTGGGATTACAGCAGGCATGTGCCACTATACCTGGCTTTGGAGATATTTTTGTCTTAGACTGACCTTTTCATTCTAGAGGTTTTTTTGGGGGGTAGGGGTACTGGGGATCGAGCTCATGACCTTGTGCTTGTCAGGCAAGCCCTTATACTACTGAGCTAAATCCCCAGCCCTGATAGAGGAATTATTTTAAAGGAGTTTGAAATATAGCGATTTCATTTAATTGCCAAATATTTTGAGTACAGCTAAGCTTTTGACCATATCTTTTTTGTTATCGTTGGTTTGGTTTGGTTTTTCGAGAGAGTCTCACTTTGTAGTATAGTATAGGCCGGCCTTAAACTCACTGTGTAGCTCAGGTTAGCCTTGAACGCACAGTGACCCTCCTGCCTCAGGCCCCTCCCCCTCCCCCTCCCGTGTCAGGCCCGCATCACCATGTCTGGCTGACCTCTTGTTCTGGAGGTCTGCCTGAAGTTCTTATTTCTGAGTCATTCCTCATTTGGATTACAACAGGAATGGATGTTGGGAAGCTCTTATCTAAGCACTGGAAGTACTAATTCATAGCTTTCTTTACAGATATATGGCAGTGTGTGGGAGAAATTACACCGGGCCTTTGCCATTTGGAGTGGTTTTGGTATGACCCTGACTGGCGTCCACACCTGTGGAGATTACATGTTCAGCGGCCACACAGTCGTCCTAACTATGCTAAATTTCTTTGTCACTGAGTGTGAGTATCTCATGGGGCTATGCGTGTTAGATAAATCTCTATAGTAGAGGCTGTGGGGGATGGAGTCCTGTGGCTGATGAGCAAGAATGTTGACCTAGGACACATGTGACTAAGAAGCCTTAAAAGGAATGTGGTTTTAAAATGACCTTTCTGTCTTTTTCCAGATACACCGAGAAGCTGGAATTTCTTGCACACCTTGTCCTGGGTTCTCAATCTCTTTGGGATCTTCTTCATCCTGGCTGCCCATGAGCATTACTCCATCGATGTGTTCATTGCCTTTTATATCACAACGAGGCTCTTTCTGTACTACCACACTCTGGCCAACACCAGGGCTTATCACCAGAGCAGGAGAGCGAGAATCTGGTTTCCCATGTTTTCTTTTTTTGAATGCAATGTTAATGGCACGGTACCTAATGAATATTGTTGGCCGTTTTCAAAACCAGCAATAATGAAAAGACTAATTGGATGAAGTTATCTTTGTAATGAGTTTGTGATTGAGTATACAGTAGTTGTTGAGTAACTTTGCTTTCTCCTGTTAGGTTGTTCCTGGATGTGCTGCATTTTGGCTTATTATGTATTGACAGTTCCCAATGCTGAGTGAGGGTATGATTGTAAAAAGCAAGAAAGAACAGTGAAAATCCTTACCTACGTGTTTGAACAGAAAGCTTCAGTGTAGGTTTTCTGCCCCTTTATTTTAAGAAGATTTAAATATTTGATTGAAGTCAGGCTGTTGCCCTTAATGTTGAGTATTTGTTTATTGAACTTAAGCAAATCAGCAGAAGCGGTTTGTTGGTTGAAGGATTTTTATGAATTTCCAGCAGTGCTGTAGTTAAGAAACGATATTTTTTGAAGCCCCTTAAAAGAAAAATCTGTACAGTGTGAGCAGTACTTGTTCTTTGAACTAATCTTTGTGTGTCTGGAAAGTGATTTGTTTTATTGACAAATGTGTTTTGCCTTCTGAATTGTCTTCAAGAAAGTTCGCTGAGCATGCACCATGCCTGAAACAAGGGAACGGAAGGGGCCGGCCTTGAGGTGGCAGTGCTGATGAGGTGTCCCGGCCTTCTCGTTGATGTGGGTATAGGGTGGCATTTTTCACCAAATATGTCACAAGAGATGCAGCTCGTGTTTTGTTCTGAGGGTTCAAAATGAACGTCGGCAAGTACTTGAGGGAAAATATGCTGCATTCATAAAAATAATGACTAATTTTAGTGGTATAGGTACCTGAAATAACTGTGCTATCATTGTTAGACCGATGACAGCCCAATTTAATACTTTAAGTGATGTTCTTTAATGAGCCAAATAGGAGTGTTTTATCAGACGTTAAGTTCTTATGGCAGTAAGTAGGGAAGTACGCATGCAAAGAATTTTCTTCTTCTGAAGAGAAGTGAGTAACAAGTTGTGGAAGTAGTGTTAACTTCTAAATTTTTGAAATTTCTCATTCTTGGTCATCAGTAAATAGTATGAGACATGTTTGGATACAAAAAAAAAAAGCTTTGTTGCTTTTTATTTGTAAAAACATTGTGTACATACATTTTTTCTGCTAGTCTTTATTTGCCAGTCAGGAAATGATACATCTTAACTGCTGTTCACAACACTAGAGATTTAATATCTTAAGTAACTTCACCTTTGTGAAACGTTTGTCACTTTATTTTTAATGATTTTTTAGGTAGCAGTATAACAGAGCAGGTTGTAGAATTGGAAATTGACCCCAACTGATAAACTTAACCACTTAGAATATACGTTGTGTAGATTGTACATTCCATTTCTAACAAGCAGTTAGTTAGCAGAGGTGCTGGCATACTGAGGCCTAAAAGTTAGGCCACAGCAGAAGCCTGCTCCTTCCTTATCTGGGTGAAATACTTCATTTTTGCACTTTGAGTCATAGTTCCACTCCTGTATAAGCTACAGAGGAGCCTGCATGAATTGGGTAGGAAAGGACACTACGGGAAGGTGTTCCAGCCAGTGTTGAGCGACCCTAGTTCGGAACATAGTTTGCTTCTCACTTGAGAAATGGTACCAGGCAATTGGAACCTTATTATGCTTTTAAACCTTGTATTCAGAATCTTCTGTATCTTAAATTGTTGGTTCTGTTACATGCCAGCACAAAAATACCAACATGTTATCCAAAGAAACTGCATAATCCACAAAGTGTGAAGGTGCTTGCTCTGTTCCTTAGGGTGGTTTCACCTTCGAGGTCAGAAGACGTGGCACCGACTTTTATTTTTTCGCCAAATGATGGAACAGGGCAGAATTGAGCCAGAGAGAAGGACTGATGTTGGCTTTTGGTACTATGTTTTAAAAAAAAAAAAAAAATCTGGCAATATTAACTTTAAAATGTTACATGGCTAGTCATGGTAAACACCTTCTTTCCTGCATATGGGTTCCATTGTAGGAAAAGCTAGAAAACTGTAACGGCAACTAAATTTGCGGAGCTCTTGACAAGGAGAGTGCCTAACAACAGAGAGCAGTGGTACTTGTAAAATCACTTTCCGAGCTCGCGTTTACTCCTTTCTTTTGAGAAAAAAGTAAACTAGATTTATAATTTATTGTTCTAACTATTACAAGGCAGTGTTTACATAAAGTTATCATCTCCAGATCTGTCTTGGAAATCTCTGGGACAAAATTATTTCAGTCATTTACAAACATGAAACCCATATTTTAGACATTTTTATTTTGTGCAGGAATTCCCAGGATTTTTGTCTTTGTTAAGACCCTAAGTTGTAGTAAAGATAGGTGTTTACACTTGGGGGTGAGTGTGGCTGGGTGGGGAAGCTGCAGGCCCGGGGCGCCACGTTGGTTCTGCTGGTGCCGGTCTGGGAGCAGCCTGCTTCCTCGAGAGCTTGCTGGGTTTGCAGGCGCAAGTTGGCGTTTTTTGTTGGAAGTCCTAGAGGCACTGTGCGGGACCCCGGGAGCAGTGTTGCCTTTTTCCTTTCTCCTTTTGTTTTTAAAGGACCAGACAGGGTAGTGCTGAGAAGTAACTGAAGTTGGTAGGTAGTAAGAGGTTTCGAAGAAGGCAAGTTTGACGTTACCATCAGATAATCTGGGGGCAGCTTCTTTTGGCTGTGACGTTTGAATTCTCAACACGGCATCCTCTCCATAGTTCTCTGACCAGAACTGCTAGAGCGGAAGCCGCGCGCCTCTGCCGGCTCTGTGCGTTCACATCCTTCGCAGTTAGCAGTGAGCCAGCCTTAGTCCCACTCAGTTAACTACGTGTGGGCTGCTGACAGCGCAAGGCTGATAGCGCAGTGATCTGTCCAGCTCTCCCTGCTGGCAGGTCGGGACTGAGGATTCCAGCACCCCTGTAGTTTATAAATGGGGAACAGAGGAGCCATCCTTCCATAGCGGGTAAGAAGCAGTCTGTTGGAGGAACATCGATTTAGAAAGCAATATTCATACTCTTCCGGAGTCATATTCCTAACACTAATCTTTGACTGTAGTGAGCAGAAGGCAGTTTCAAGACTTCCAGATCCACAGTGCTTAAGGATGTTAGACGTGTTCCTGTTTAAACTCTCCGATTAATAAATTTGCCTTTTTGTAGACTGCTGTTATCCCATACTAAGAGTAATTGCAGTCAAGTCATTTGTCAGTTCTTGAAGGGATTCAGGCATTTGAGACAAAGGAGCTCTCCTTTAGAGTAGCCCATTTGCTTTTTTAAAGACAATATCAGTTTCATTTAGATAATTTTCAAAGCCAACAAAGCATGTCAGTTTTAATGGCAGCTTTAGTTGGCTGTTTAGACAGTTGGTGTCTGTGAAGTTTATCCTGCGCTGAGCACAGTGATGTGCGCTGCGCCCCCAGCACTGGGACTCCGGCAGGAGCGGGTGAGTTCCAGGCCAGCCTGGGCTGCATGGTGATGCCCTGTCTCAAAAACAAGTTCAACCTGATTACCCTTGTCCCGCTATGCTGCAGAATGTCAGAATGCTGGAACAAAGGTCAGAATGCTTCAGGTGACCAGTGAGCACAGAACAGAATGGGTCGAGTTGATTTGTTTCCTCTTGTCCTGAGTTCCCCTCTGGGTCCCCTCGGACCTCGCACCAAGTGAACAACACTTACTTCAAAGAACTCACAAGTGACTTAATTCCTTTGTGTCAGGTTCCATGCGTGTAGCTGAAATCTGTAAGCCATGGTCGTAACCACCAATAAGTTGCTTTTTAAAATACACTGCTCCAGACCAACCCACAGGATCTTTATTCAGTGCGCTCAGAGCCCTCGAGGCAGAGGTGGCAGGAGGAGTGCTGTGACCTTGGTGCACTGTTAGTGCACTGCCCTCCAGAGAACAAAAGGTGGAGCACAGCCAAGAGATTCTGTTAGCAGAGCACCCCAAAAATGTTCTGCGTAACAACGTTTCCATTCAGAGAATCCATGAATTGTCAGAGCAACAAAGTATTTCTAATATGGAAGGGGTGTGCAGCCGGGCTGCACAGGGGCTTGGCCTGCAGTGGGCGCACTAGAGTTTGAGCTTTCTGCCCAGAGGCTCCTGTCCACAGAGAAACTAGTATTACTCACGACGCCAGAGTGGTAGCCATATTTTGAAGCACAGCATTGTACATAAGTAAATACCTTGATTCTAAATTAAATTCAGATTTAACTAATATATATTATTTTATATCTTTGTTGTATTAAAATGTTTAAAAACACTAAAAATAAAACATTTGAAAGTTGGATTGTAGTTTCTTATTTAAAATCTTTTTTTTTTGGAGACAGGATCTTGCTGTATAGTGCAGGCTGGCCTTGAATTGCTAAATTGTCCAAGGGATATGCCCGCTTCAGCCTCCCAGGTGCTGGAATGATAGGCATACACCACTGTGCCTAAACCTTTGCATTATTGATACATTGCTTGATATTCTGATAATCTGTGCCAGGGATGGTGAACCTTGCAGAGCTTTCAGTGACACAGACAGCCTGCTGTGGCACTCGGGCCCCGGGTTCAGCGCCGCTGCTCTGCTCTCAGCTCACCATACCCCATACAGTCCACAGATGCTAACCCACCACGGCCATCTCCCCGCAGTCGGAGGGGCACAGTGAAGAGGCCGAGTGTGCTTGACGGCTTTTCATACAGACTCCCCAGCAGATTCCATTCAGAGGCCCAAGGCCGGGCATAGTGGCACACTCCCATAATCTCAGCCCTTGGGAGGCTGAGGCAGGAGGCCCACACTTAGTTCAGTGAGTGGGACTAAAGTGAGATCGGGGCCAGCCTGAATTGCACAGTGTCTCAAAAGAGGCCTGAGGATGTGAGGTTTAAACCCATTCTTCCACGAAGGCAGATTTTGGAGAGCGCTGGCCGAGGGGTACACTGGGAGGGACTCGGCACAATTGAAACTGCTCAGACGGACGTGTGATAAGCTCAACTATCCGTTTTCTTCATGGATTCTACCGTGCCGCTCACGTTTCTTAACTACTTTTATTTTAGTTTTTTGAGACAAGGCCTGGCTTTGTAGTTCAGGCTGGCTTTGAACTCCAGGTTGACACCCCTCCCTCGGCTGCCCGAGTGCTGAGATTACAGGCTGTGCTGCCACACCCCGCTCTTAACCAGTTTGTACAAAGTTATCTTAGAGTCAGGTGTGAGGGTGCGATCCTGTAATCTCAGCTCTCAGGAAGCTCTCTAGGAATTTGAGACCAGCCTGAATCCATAACAAGACTGTCTCAAAACACCAAAAAAAAAGTTATTAATTTTAAGTAATTTGTGAACATGATAGTAAATACATACTGAAAAATCTTTCCCTTCTTAGCCTGTATGCCTCAGCCTTTAGTTTTCCTATCAGGAGCAACCTTTATTAATTTATTTAGGTTTTGATCCTGTGTGTTTGTCTTTGCAGTACTGAGAAATAAATAACTCAAGACCGTCACACTAAACTACAGGCCCAGCAGCCCCCTCTTTGAGATAGGGTTTCACCACATTGCCCAGTCCGGGATCCACAGGGGGCCACTATTTTTAACTAGTTTCCTGGGTGTTCTTTATGTGCATACAGAAACATACATCCTTTCATTTTTACAGAGTATAAACGTCGTTTGCACTTTGCTTATTCCACATGCCCTATGCCAGCGCTTTCCACCCGAGACCAGGACACCTGAAGCCGAGCAAAGGCGGCCGAGCCTTGACGTCTGCGACGTCTGCGGGATCTCAGCAGACGGGACGGCCCTGGAGGGTGATTTTAGCAGAAGGCTTTCAGGTCAAGGATTTGCTCTGGATTACTACTTTCTGGAGGTGGCAGCATTTCTGTGACTGGGCCTTTTAAGTCCTCCCAAAGCAAGAGGAACAAACGGGCTAAACCTCTGACTGGTGAACTGGGCAGCATATTAGCCAGCTTCGAGGCCTGGCTGCGTGGTCTGTGGTCCTGCCAGCGTTCCTGTCTCGTGTCTTCAGCCATGGTTACCCAGTGGTCTGGGATTTTTCTTCATTGATCCCAGTGATACTTTGTGTAATGTTGGAGTCCTGTGAGAACTGTTACGTTCCTCGGAAAACAAAGGCGCAGCTGTGGGTGCCAGGCCTGCGCCCAGCGTCACCTGACTGCAGTTGACAAGGGAACCAGGCTGGCTCCTGGTGTCAGGGACCACTGTCCTTCCCTCATAGGATGCATCTGCGTCCTTCCTTGCAAGCACGAAAAATTAACTGTGTTTCATCTTTGTCAGTGAGGCATGATTCTCCATTGAGCAGAGAAATGGATGTCTAGATTGTTTGCTGTTCAAATAACACCACCGTAACACATTACTCTCGTCAGGCCCTCACGCACAATAAATGGCTGAAAGTGAAGTTGTTGGAGTGGAGGCCTTGTGAATTTTAAATTTTGTTAGATACTATCAGGTTGACAAAGAGGTTGTGCCGATTAGCAGTAAATGAGATTTCCCATTAATCTACATTATTGCCCAAATAGTATGTTACCAAACTTTCTTATTTTGCCAATCTGATAGACTAAAAAAATGGCATTTTAATTCCCTTTCTTGATTTTTTTTTTTTCCCAAGACAGGGTCTCACTATGTAGTCCAGGATGGCCTTGAACCCATGGCCAGCCTGCTTTGCCTCCCAAATGCTGGGATGGCAGGTGTGCACCACCACACCCAGCTGCCCTTTCTGTAAGAGTAAGCTGCGAATGTTTAAAACAGTAATGTAAGTGGTAGGAAGGTGATTATTGCTATGAAAATCTATCAGTACTAACTAAACTGCATCCTATCATGTATTTGATTGAAAGCCTTGTAGTGAAGGTGCACACTTACTTTTGTGCCTCGGAAAGTGTAGCCTAGGAAATGAGCTGAGACGATGGGGCTGAATAGGAAGGCAGCCTCACCACCGTATTAACATCTGGAAGCCCCAAGCTGAGCAGGCTGAGCAGTGTGAGAGTCTCAGGGCAGGCTTGATGACCGAGCTTCAGAGAGCTTCCTGAGGGCGGGGCTCGGCCTTCTGGCTAGGGTGAGAGTGCGTGTGTGTGAGTGAGTGTGTCTCTCGTGGTGCACCGGGCTGTCCTGGGCAGGATGAAATCCGTGTGCACACTGACGCTTCCCTGCTGAGCAAAACAAGTTCCTACCCTCAGGAGTCTGACTGCTTTTTTTTGGTACCAGGGATTGAATTTACGACCTAGCGCTTGCCAGGCAGGCACTATGCCGCTGAGCTAAATCCCAGCCCTAGGAGTCTGACTTTCTAGACAATTAACAAATCTGTGAGCAAGAAACAAGCTGTCAGCCGGCACTGGGTCGAACATTAGCAAGTTTAGAGAACGTCAGCCTCATCTTGACCCTAAATGGTCCTCAACAGCCAGAAAGACTCGAAGCAGCGGCCACGGTAATCGTCACCCCCCTCTCCTGCCCAGTGCGGGTCATACTGTGCTTCTCCCTGGTGAAAGTTAAGGCACTTAACTGCCCCATCCAGCTGTTTGACTTCCTCCTCTTCTTCTCCTTGAAATAAAATGAATTTGAGAAACAAACAAACCATCCAGCTGTCTTGAACCCTCTTTAAAATCATCGCTCATGGCCCAAATTCTGTGCTGGACCCTGGGACGCCGCTGTGGAGACGCCAGCTTGGCCACACCTCCGCAGGTGTTTGCTCTCTTGCTCCAGGAAGTTCAGTAAAATAAAAACCTAAGGTTGTTTGACTAAGATGTGGCTGGTGATTTCTGCCTGGCAGAGTTGACTTTGTAGGTAACCAAAAGTGCTGTTTTAGTCACTTTCCTGTCTCAGGGACTAAAAGCTGCAGTGTAAAGGAGGAGAGGTTTACTTTCTCTGTTCGTGCTGGGAGGCTACACAGAAACCACCGCGGTGAAGGCCACCATGGAGGAAAGCTGCTCCCCAGGGGCGGCCAGGAAGCAGAGGAGGAGGGAGAGCGGTCCGCTGGGCTCGGCCCGCTGTCCTGCCTCTGCTGAGCCCTGGCTTCCCAAGAGCGCAGCTAACCACAGCACCCCCTGTGCTCATCTGAAGCTTCGGGGTATCTAGGCAGAAACCCCAACAGGTGCTGCTGTTAGAGACAGCTCAGTCAGGTAGAAATAGGCAGCCATGGGGGACACAGACACATCCGCTGGGGGGAGATCTCAAGACAAAGATGAAACATTTGCACCCACAGACTTCCCCCAAGGACAAACGACAGTGACAGGTATTGTAAATCGGTACCCATCACCTTGGGAGAGCCAGGAAAAGCCCCTGTTCTGTTTCACGCCTGCTTCCCCACTTGATCCCCGTTCAGCAATGTTTTGGAACAGCTAGGCTCATAATCTTACTGGTTGGCCATAGCTTGGTCCCACGTCATGCCCACCTGTGATTTCCCATTTTTCCTCACCTTGGACCCGCCTTGCCTTGTGGGTTTGCTCTATAAAAATCCCTAGAGATGGCAGGGTCCTCGGCAACCCATTTGGGACCTCCTGTCTTTCTCTTTCCCCAGTAAATATATTCTGCTCTTAACCCCCATTGTTCCTAAAATTTATTCTTTAATTTTAGAGAGCATGACATCTATCAGGTTGGAAGTTTCTTTGCCCTATATCATTATGACCAAAAAGAAAAAAAAAATGCCTCAACCAAACACAGGCAGGTAGAGTGACAGACCACTTGCTAGCTGCTGGAGCAGAAAAGGAAGGCCTTGTGCAGAGCTGACCCTGAAGGGGCAGAGACCTGAAGCAAGGAGGGGAGCAGGTAGGTGTGGGGCTGACTAGCACACACCGGCCAGGGTCTGGAGAAAAGAGTTATTTGCAGACAGTGTCTCCAGAATCCAGTCGAGCACAGTGGTTTTTCAAGAATAGACATACGCAGCAGGGTGTGGTGGTGAGCCAGAAGTACTCCCTGTGCACAGGAGGCTGAGGCAGGAGGATCGCCACAAGTTGGAGGCCAGCCTGTGCTGCATATTGAGTGTGAGGTGGCTTGAGCAACATAGTAACTTCCGTCCCAAAACAACAGCAACAAAAACTGGTGCTGTGGAATTAGCTCCTGTGCACATTAGGCAGTGAGGCCTCAGAAGGCTGAGGCAGGAGGATCTTGAGCTTGAGGACAGCCTGGGGTACATAGTGAGACCCTGTCTCAAAAGCACACAAAAAAGTGAACAAGGAAAAAGGTGATTTCCTGGACACGTGGGGTAGCAGTGAGGCCTCCAACCACACAGGCCTCAGAGATTGGTAAGGAGTGGATTTTGCTGCAGTGCTGTAGGGTACCATTAGGGGATGACCCACATCCTCGTTCCATGTCTCCACTTTGGCCAGAGTGACCCTGTCCTGCACCAAACACAGCGGCCTCCCTCACCCTGCACGTTGCAAGTGGGGGGACAGCTTGCCAGGCCTGAAGCCTACAGTCCTTGAGGGTCCCACCAGCTTCTCGGGGCTTCATCAGGGGCTGGGAGGAACCGAAGGCTGCACAGGGCCCGCAAGCTGCAGCGAGCAGGAAGGAAACGCCGTGGAAGCTGAGGGCCCCCAGGTTTTCAACCTGTGTTTTCAATAAGAGAAATCCACAACGCGAACTAGAGGCCTTGTTTTGCTGGGAGGCCGGCTTTACCCTGCGGCGCCAGCAGAGGGCACTACGTAGCCCTGGCCGCCACGCCCTGGTCTCTGGCCCAGAAGTTGCGGTTTGGAAAAGAATCGCCCGGCTTGTTAGCACACACTGCTAGCCCTTAGCCCGCATTTTATATACTGGGTGGGAGGATTTGGGGTGAGGGGGAGGTTGATAGTGGTACTGGGGATTGAAGCCAGGCCCTTGCACTTAGCTACATCCTCAACTTATTTTTTATTTTTTATTTTTTATTTAGTAACAAGTCTTGTTAAATTGCAAAGACTGGGTTAACCCTTGCACCCTCCTGCTTCAGCCTTACAGATACGCATCACCGTGCCCGGTGAGGACTTTCCATTTCCCACAGGTTCCCTAGTGATCCCGAGGCTCCATTCAGACTGATCCTCCATCCCACAGTGACAATGCCCTTCCCCATTTCCAGTCTCAGGCACCAGCCCAGGCCAGTTCGGAGCGGGGTGGACTGAGCATGTGCATATTCCCAAAGGGACTGCTTTCTTTCCCCTCAGGGTGGTTGCAAAGTACACTGTAAACTGCAAAGCTCTACACCATGGAATACTACAAGTGTCCAGCTTAGCTTAGCTTTTTAAATCCCCATTCTGTTTTTAAAGTTGGTTTCTAACTGTACAATTTTAATGCTTAGAAATATGGTGGGCCGGGGGTAGTGGCACAGGCCTACCTCATCCAGCCCCCTCAGGAGGCTGAGGCAGAAGGGTTGTTTTGAGTTGGAGGCCAGCTTGGAATACATAGCGAGACCCTGTCTCAAAACAAACAAGCACAGTCGATTTTATTCCACATTGCCAGACTCGTGTATTAATTGCAAAGAGTTCTTTCGTAGGTGTTTTCAGATTTTTACAGAGTAGTAAACAGCATCTGTGAGGAGGAATTGTTTGTGGTGGTTGTTGTTTTGTCTTTTTGAGACAGGGTTTTCGCTCTGCTCTTCAGGCTGGCCTGGAACTCACTTTGTAGCCAGGCTGGCCTCGAACTCCCAGCAGCCTCCTGCCTCAGCCTCCCTGAACTGGGATTACAGGCGTGCGCCTGCACACCTGGCTAGAAACGGTTTGTCCTGTTCCACTGTGAACCTGGTGGTCATAATGAGGGCCACTGGCCCTGTTCTGTCATGGTGTCCAGCAGCGGGTGACAGCCAGTCCACAGAGCAACTTGACAGCATTCCGAGTACAGTCAAGACCACAGAGGACACTTAGGGGAACACCTGTGAACTGGAGATAAGGTAACTTGGCCTGAGAGGAGAGAGGCCCGGCCTTGAAATATGTGTCTCATTGGGCAGAGCACGGGTGCAGACTCCTGTTATAGCTGGATCTAAAGTGACCTCCTAATTGTCCCGTGTTTGGAAGGTGACTACATTATGGGGGCTTGTGGCTAAACTGTTGTCAGGAGGCTGAGGCAGGAGGATGTCCTGAGGTCTGGTGGGAGGAGGCAGGTCCCGGTAGGTGTGGCCCGTGGGGCTCTGTTTCCTCAGCTCCTCCCTTCACACTTTGCTTCTGGGGCACCATGAGGTGAGCTGGTTCCCTACGCAGAGCCGCCCTGCCTGAAGAAAAGAAAAGAAGAAAAGAAAAACAAGCCATTCCCTACTGAAGGAACACTTCAGCGTGTCTAAAATGTTTTCATTTACCTGGCCATGGTGGGGCATGTTTTGGACTGGATTTAAAAAAATTTTTCTTTTTTTTATGGTGCCAGGGATTGAACTCATGACTTCGCGTTTGCCAGGCAGGCACTTAAGCCACTGAGCTAAATCCCCAGCCCTGGATTCAAAATTTTTACCACTGGGCACGGTGGTGCAGTTCTGTAACCCCAGCACTCAGAAGGCTGAGGTAGGATGATTCCCAGGACTTTGAGGCCAGCCTGGGATCTGTCTCAAAAAAAAAATAATTTTTTTTTTTGACTTTTAGCGCCTTTGGCGTCTCACTCGGATCCCGACCCTCTGACCCTGTAATTCTTCCTGCTGGGACACCCGCCCTTCAGAGTGGGAGTGGTTTTTGCTGTGATGTGCCACACTCCGTTCCAGGGAAGCCTGGCTCCTGGCCCCCAGTCACAGTGGAATGGGACTGTGTGGTTGCTCGGGCGAGTCACTGTTCTGCCTCAGTTTCCTCCCGTGCTGTAGTGTAGTGCTTTGTAGTATTTGGGAAGCAGTGTAGCATTGTTAGTTAAGAACCTGACTCTTCACTGGCTGGGGGGGGTGTAGCTCAGTGACACAGTGCCTACCTTGCAGCCACAAGGTCCTGAGTTTGATTCCTGGTGTCTAAGAACCTGGACTCTGCAGCCAGGTGCCTGGTCCAGATCCTCAGATTTTGGCTCCTTCGACTTACGAGCTGTGTGACCTTGGAAAGTTACTTAACTTCTCTGTTCCTTTTTTCCCCTCTCCTGTACTAGGGATTGAATCCAGGGCTTCTACACTGAGCTTGATTCTCGGCCCTTTTTATTTTTCACTTTGAAACAGAATCTCACTAAGTCTCACGCTCACTGGAACTTGTAATCCTCCTTCCTCAGCCTTCCCAGCTAGAGTGGCATGTGCACCTGCCCAGTTTGTCTCTCCATTCTGAAGTGGTGATAATACTTACCTTTTCAGGGTCATTATGAAGATTGATGAATTAGTATAGCTTGAGTACCTCTTAGCCAACATGTTTGGGGACAGAAATAAGGATTTCAGAGATTTTCAGGTTTTGTATTATTTGCATAGATGTTACTAGTTAATCCAAAAATCTGAAAATCCCAAATACTCCAAAAGCTGAAACTCACACTCGAAAAATAGTTTTGGATTTTTAGATTAGAGATGCCCAAGATGTATATGGGAAGGATATAGAACAGCCAGGCGTGGTGGCACACGCCTGCGATCCCAGAAATTTAAGAGGCTAAGGCAGGAGGCTCTTTGAGGGTTCAGGACTGTGGGTACGCAGAGACCCCCGTAGGCACTGGAGTCCTTGCTGGCCTCTCTGCTTGCCCTGAGTTTCCTGCGATTTTCTCTCCTCCCGCGGCGCCTGGCCAGGGCTCCCCTGGGGCCTGCAGAAGTCTGGCCCCGGCCCCTCCTCCGCCCAGTGCCCTGCGTGCTGCTCGGTCAGGTGTCCGAGAAGCCGCCCAGCTCCTGTCACACAGGTCAGGTGTCCGAGAAGCCGCCCAGCTCCTGTCACACAAGTCTCCCCAGCGTGCACCGAGTCCCCTGCGGTCACCTGTGTTCTCTGTGAGTCATTCTGCAGGAAAGGGCAGCCTCTCCCTCTGCCCAGAAGCTGAATCCATCTCTCAGCCCGGCATGAGGGTGCACAGGCTGCAATCCCAGCACTCAGGAGGCTGAGACAGGAGGCTCTCAGTGAGTCTGAGGCCAGCCTGAACTACACAGAGAGACCCTGCCTCAAAAAAAAAGGGATTCATTTCTACCAATGGCGGAGCCGTCCTTAGGGTTGGTCTGCTGTAATAAAATGCAGCGGGAGTGACCTGTGACTCATACTGTAGGCGCCTGGTAGCTTTTACTTTTCCCCTCCGGGAGGATGAAACATCCCGCTGGAGAGAGGCCAGGCCCGGCCCAGTCTCCATGTGGCAGCAGGAGTCGGTCCTGCAGGGACCAGGGGACCTGGCCACTTTGCACGCAGAGCCGCAGGCTCAAAGGCTGTTCTCTGCCGCTAAGTTCTGGTGCAGTGTGTTAAGAGGTAGTGATAACAGAGAGGCCTCTTTATTCCTAAAACCGCTTCTGGTCGGTCTCTATGACTTGTGTCTAGGTGTCCCCGACAGCCTTATTCGGTCAAACGTGGCTGGATCGCAAGTGTGTGACACCCGGTTGATTCCTGTTGCAATGCTAGGCTCAAGGGCACTAGGATTAAAGGTGTGAGTGCCCCGCCCAGAGAAGCTGGGTAAGATATAAGGGATGGAAAGAGCTGTGGTTCTCTCTCGCTGCTTTGCTGTCTTCCGCCCCCTGCCTTGGAGCCAGCAGATTATGGATTGAAACCTCTACAAACTGTGAGCTAAATAAATCTCTCCTCCGTTAACTTTGGATGCCGGTCATTTTGTCTCAGCAACGAGAAAGGTAAGACCATCTCCCATAGCTTTTGAGGCCAGGCACCACTTCCTAGGTGGTCAGAGTGGATTTCCTGGCTCTCCTGGAAGATGCCCAGTTCCCCATCTTCATGAAGTCTTGTTCTGTTTTATGCTTGCTTCATCCACGCTTGCTATTTATTTGGTCTCCTTGTTTGGAACCAAAGGTAAAGAATTAACAAATGCCATCATCTAAACTCTGTTTCTTTCTTTCTTTTTTTTTAACCAATTAATTTTTTTCTTTTCAAATCTTATTTTACATTGAAAAGAAACTTCAAGACACAATGGGGTAACAGTGATATATATATATATATATATATATATATATATATATATATAGTGTTGCATATATAGATAGATATAGATATATATTGTTTCAGCTTCTTACACTACTGAGACAATATGATGTTTACACATGTGAGCTGATTTATTTCACTTCTGAATATGGTCCTGGGTCGGGGATTTAGCTCAGCGGCATAAGTGCCTGCTTTGCAAGCACGTGGTCGTGTGTTCCATCCCCAGTACCAAAAAAAGTCTCAAGTTGCATCCATTTACATATAAAAGTCTCAAGTTTATCCTTTTTTATAGCTGAATAGTGCTCCATTGTATAAAAATGTCACATCTTTTTTTATCCATTCCTCAGTTGATGGGCATTTAGGTTTAAACTCCATTTCAAACAAAACATCAGCATTCAGTTTGCAAAATAACTTCTTTGAATGAAGCAAATCACAGCAGAAGCCCCACATTGGTGGCCTACTCCTTCCTGGATAAGCTGGCAGGAAAACTGAAATAGTTAACTGTATAAACAGAGCACCCAAAATTGAAGAATGAAGTCTCAAGCCAAAAGGAGGAAGTAGGAGAGTTTCTTATTGGAAATAAGAAGAAAAAAGGCTCCTGGTTTCACCAAGAGGGAAGTCTTGAAAGTGAATTTCCAGTGGCCCCTCAGCCGGAACGTTTCTGGATCAGCGGCAGCCGGGAATTGCTCGGTTGTGCGGTGGCCCATCCCGGGGCTCTGTGGTGGAGCCCAGGCTCTCTAATCCAGTTACTCAGCATAGGGAGGATGGAAGAAACCAAGATTTTAAAGAAAAACTGGTTGTTTTGCATTTTAAATTCATGGAGACTCAGGAGCTTAATAGGGAAGAGCTGCAACTCGAGTTGGTAGGTAGGGGCTGGATTCCGTGCTGCCAAAAGTTTCTTTGTGGTCCAAAGTCCTACTTCACTGCCTAATTTTTTTGGTTTTGTTTTGTTTTTGAGCCAGGGTTTTGCTGTGTAGTTCAGGCTGGCCTTGAACTTACTTTGTAGCCCAGGCTGGTCTCAAACTCCTATCAGTCCTCCTGTCTCGGCCTCTCAAGTCCTGGGATTGCAGGTGTATGCCACGGCAACTTGTTTGTGTTTTTTGTTGTCCTTTGTTTTTTGTTTTGGTATCACGGATCAAACTAACAACCTCACACTTGCCAGGCAGGCACTTATGTCACTAACCTAAATCCCAGACCCAAAAAGTAGTGGTTAGATGCCATGAAGTAGGTGGCAGTATCTTAACCATATGCATGTTGTTAGGCCCAACGGCCTCGTCCATCCTTGTCAAGGGGAGTGCTAACCTTCTCTCTCCTTTCCCACAACACTGTTTATTTTTATCTTAATTGCTATCAATATGGCTGGTTACTCAACTCTATCTTGGGAAAGGTGGCTATCTCTTGCTACCTTTCTGTAGATAGCTGTAAAACAGGTGATTAGGGTGTGGCAAAACTGGCTAGGAAAGTAGGTGTGACTTGTTAATTACAAGATCCTGGAACAAATGTGCAAGACAGTTCCCAAAGCCCTGCATGTGGTCTTTTCCAGGGAACTCAGGCAGGTTTGCAACAGGGTGGCCTAGAACCGGCCTTATCCTGAGATACGGGGTCCTAACTCCGCCTCTCAGGACCCGGATGTAGGAATTCTCACAGCTTTCCTCCAAATTTGGACAGTGTAAAAGGACGTAGGCGCCAAGAAGAGTTTGTTAATTTGCTTTCCTCGTGATATACCGCCCTGTGTCCTCCAGGGTGTACTTTTATCTTACGTATTCCTGTACACCAACAGCAAACTCAGTTACAGAAAAATTAGGGAAAGCACAGCTTTCACATCCAAAAAAAGGAAATACTTAGGGACCAAACTAACAAAGGAAGGCAAATAGTCACACATTGAAAATTACAGCACTCTGAAAAAAGAAATTGAAGAGGATTGCAGAAAATGGAAGGATATTCCTTGCTCACGGATAGGACGAATGGACATTGTGGAAATGGCCATTCTCCCAAAATTGTTATACAAATTAAACGCAGTCCCAATCAAAATACCATTAGCATACCTCACAAATCTAGAGAAAACAGTCCTAAAATTCATCTGGAACCAGAAGAGACCTAGAATAACAAAGGCAATCCTATGCAGCAAAGGCAAGGCAGGGGGCATCACAATCACTTGAAATTATATCACGAATCTACTGTAATAAAATCAGCATGGTACTGGCAAAAAAAAACCAGACCCGAGGATCAATGGAACAGAATAGAAGATGAACACGCAACTACGTACACATTGAACCACCTTATCTTTGACAAAGGGCCAAATATGTTCACTGGAGAAAAGAGAGCCTCTTTAATAAATGGTGCTGGAAAAACTGGCTTTCCACATGCCAAAGAGTAAAACTACATCTGTGTCTATCACCATGCACTAATTAAAATCAAAGTGGATCAAAGATCTAAATATTAAAACAGGGCTGGGGATTTAGCTCAGTGGCTTAAGTGCCTGCCTGGCAAGCGCGAGGTCATGAGTTCGATCCCTGGTGCCAAAAAAAAAAAAAAAAAAAGATAAATATTAAAACAGAAACATTAAATCTACTGGAAGAGAAAATAGGCAGAAATCTTGTTCATGAACAAAAACCAAACTGCATGGAAAATACTTCAAAGAATCAACAACTGGCTGGCAAGCGCGAGGTCATGAGTTCGATCCCCGGTACCAAAAAAAAAAAAAAAAAAAGAATCAACAACTGGGATCTCATCTTATTAAAAAGTTTTTGCACTCAAAAGAAATCACCAACAGAGTGAAAAGAAAGCTCATGTATTGGGAAAAAAATTTTAGCCAACTGTCCCTTAGACAAAGGACTTTTGTCCAGAACACAAGGAATTTTTAAAAAATCTGGTTCCCCAAATTCAAAGACACAACTCAAAAATGGGCATCTGAGATGAATACACACTTCTCAGATAAAGAAATAGATGGCAAACAAATACATGAAAAAATGTTCAACGTTATTGTAATCCCAAATACTGTGTACAGTCACCCATGTATTGTAATCCTCTTTCTAGTTTTCCTCACAATCCAAAAAGTTATATTTGTAATCTTACTGAGATGTTATTGGAATCCCAGCAAGTTAATTCTCATCTACCACCACCAATGTAACCCATGGTGAGTCAAGACACCAAGACATGTTCCAAGTTAAGGGCAGCAGTTCCAAGTTAAGGGACTGGTCCTAAGTCCAGTCCCCATGAGGATGTGTGGACAAAGGCCCTGATTCTAGGCCTCTCCCAGAATTATTATCTTGTGAAGAAGCGGGGTGCCTCAGGGATGAGTGACAGTGAGGAGGGCGGGAATTACGTGAGTAACTTGAGCTGGCTGCCCAGATGCAAGATTGGTATCTCTGTAAATTGCAGAGATAAAGAGATGCAGAAGGATCAATTCACATAATATAATTAAGGTAGCAACTGAATTGTTTTGGGAGGCTGTCCTTAGGTTTCTGATATGCAAACTCTTATGCCCTGGGGAGTCATAGCCTCTTTACCTTGAGGCTCATACCCAGTTGACATTCCGGAGCTGATGGCTCTAACATCCCCCGCTGTGCTAGGATCTGTATGGAGAACACTATGTGAGGAAACAGGACTGTCTGTTGGCTTTAGAGATTACATACCAGTACCTCAGCTATGCTTAGAGCAATTTGCAATGCTTATTTGCAATGCTTAGAGCAATTGAAGAGAGAAGGAAATCCCATAGCCAGCTCTCTACATATCTCCAATCAAAGTCGCAGTAATTGTTTTGCATTCAAAGGGAGTCACTGGAGTTGTCTCCCACAAACGTCACTGGTCATTAAAGACCTGCAATTTTTTTTTTTTTTTTTTTTGGTACCGGGGATCGAACTCATGACCTCACGCTTGCCAGGCAGGTGCTTAAGCCACTGAGCTAAATCCCCGGCCAGACCTGCAAATTAAAATAACACCAAGACTATCTCACACCAGAAAGAATGGCTATCATAAAAATCATCCAATAACAAATGCTGTTAGACTTGTGGGGAAAAAGGAACCCTTCCCCACTGTTGGTGAGAGTATACATTGGTGCAACCACTGTGGAAATCAGTGTGGAGATTCCTCAACAAACTAGGATTAGAGGTCCCATTTGACCCAGCTATTCTTCTTCTGGGTATTTTTCTTTTCTTTTTTTTTTTGGTACCGGGGATCAAACTCACGACCTTTCGCTTGCCAGGCAGGCGCTTAAGCCACTGAGCTAAATCCCCGGCCCTTTCTGGGTATTTTTCCAGAAGAACTGAAAACATCATACCACAGTGATATATGTGCACCTATGTTTATAGCAGCACAATTTGTAATAGCTAAATCTTGGCAACAACCCACATGCCCATCAACCTAGGAATGGATAGCAAAGATGCAGTATTTTTATGCAACGGAGTACTACTCAGCTAAAGTAAGATAAACTTGAGGCTTTTATAGATAAATAGATGCAATTAGAGACCATACTCATAAATGAAATAAATCAGACTTGCATGTGTAAACATCATATAATATTCCTAGTGTAGGAAACTGAAAGAGTAAATAAGATCCAAAAGGTACAATAGATATTGTGAAAGGGAAAGAAAGAAACTGCTCAAAAGGAAAGAACAACTGAGATGGGGGAAGAGAGAAAAGAAGGAAGGGGAAAAATATATATGATAGCTAACTAAGTTAAGTAAACTACTAATTCTATTAGTTTATTGAAAGAAACAGTGCTATGGTCCTGAAGCAAGGCCAGCAGATCGCTGTAGCTGCTGGTTT
>PVJX010011571.1:0-53137 GCA_004027295.1 Dolichotis patagonum | reverse complement strand
CCTACCGAAGTTAGTGTTGGGCAGGAACACTCACACTTCACCTGAACTCTGCCAGCCTGTTCTGTGGGCCACTTCCTCTTTCTTGCCCTGTCTTTGACTCTGTCCCTCTGTAGGTACCTCTAAACTTAGTCAGTCTCTGACACATAGGATGACCTGTCCCTTACCCATAGCTCCTTGTGAGTGAATTACTTGTCTTATACGATCATGAAATTTTCAACTAGGCCTTCCTGTCATACAGAAGACTTCCTCCATTTTGTCTCTGCCCTTGTGTCTCTTTGACCTTTGCAAGTTGTGACTCAGTAATCTGGGCATCGTGTTCTTTTCCCACTCTGCTTTCCTGTATACCCTTGTCCTCACTTAATATCTTTTGGATTATATGAGTCTCAATTGAAGAATAGTCATACATTAATAATAACTTCCTGATTTTGATGCTTTTATTGCAACTGTGTGCAATACCCTAATTAGTTGGAAATATTAAAATATTGGAAGATGATGCAATCATTTTTGCAATATGATCACAACTATTTCAAGAGGAAATTCACTACACAGGCAGTTGTGAATAATAGACTCAGGATGATTAAAATGTCATGGCAGTTTGCAGAAACAGAAAGAAATAATTTCTTGAATTTTCAGAAATTTTCACTTACCTTTAGAATTTTCAGAAATTTTTCCCTATGTATAACCAAGCGAAGAAATGTTCTGAGTAAATTCAGTCATTCAGATCACTAAAAGCATTGAGGGGAAAAAAAATAAGTCAAATCTCAAAAACAAGCCATTTAATCAAATTATTCCCATGTAACCAACAAAATTCCTCCTTTTCTCATTTTTTTTTCTTTGCTTTCTCAGCAGCTAATGCTTAAGCAGAAAAATTTGAACTGAACCTGTGAATTGAAACAAATTATGACTATGAATATTGTAATTTTATAATGCACCTAGAGACAAACAAGCCATTAAACCATGTGGTGCCCGTCTCCATAATCAACTGATTCCAGAATTTTAGCCTATGTTCTTTATTGGTTTAGTAGCTTCTTAGTATGGTTAAACAAATAAACTTGATAGAAAATCTTTGGCTTCCTAAGTTTTTAGTACAAGAGATACTCTCTTTTAGTTATTTCATGCAGTGAAAAGTAAAATGCATTTTCTGGAAATTTTAACTCACTTTATCTCTGTATAAACGTGGTTTCTTGAGGTTTATAACATGAATCAATTGCTTCTAATATCCTGTTTCTCAGATTGTTTGACAATGTGATAAGTTAAAGATGGCCAAACTCAGTCTTTTTTATGATAAGGGGATACTTTTTCATCAAACATACATGTTCAGAGTAAAATTAAATTAGTCTGTACATGGTGGTAATGTATTTAAAAGTGTTCTCTTTCATTATTAGAGTATTTATTATGCATTTTGGATCTTATTACTCTTTCAATTTATTATTATTAGTATTTTTTATACTAAAGAGACAATATATTTTCAAATGTAAGTCTGATTTATTTCAGTTATGAGGCTAGTCTCAAATTGCCTCCATTTACCTATAAAACCTCAAGATCACCCTTTTTTATAGGTGAGTACCTTTTTTATTTCTTGCTTTTTTTTAATAAAGAGTTTTCTCTTGTTATGGGGAACAATTTTAAATTAATATGTTTATGTACACATCTGAATTTGATTCACCTTACCCAAGAATTGTCAAATATGGCTAAAAGTAAATTAATAATGGAATATCAATATGTCTCCCAACCAAAAATGGACTTTAAATTGAAACAGTATCAAAAAAAATTTTTAAATACAATTGTGTCCCAAATAATGCTTGAGCAATCACACATATTTTAAAACACATTTTATGTTTCTGATGTTTAAATTTAGGGTTTTACATTTAATATTTTCTTTTGAAGCCAGCAACATACTATGTTAGAAAGCAGAAACAAATTGTTTGAAGAAATTGAGTGATAAAGGATAATTATACATAAATACAACAAATTAATAAAAGCTGATTGCTAAACAGACTAAAAGACAGAGATGAAGGGAAAGTATAAAAATCTCATTAGGAAAAACACCCACAAACTTCCATGAATTCAAGGGTCAATAAATATCAGGAAAACTCCAGGATAAAAAAAAAAAGCATACACTCTATCACGAACCACACAAATATTACAATCATATTATATTATCAGGATGTTTATTCTTTGATAAAAACAACAAGTTACAAAGCAGAATTAAATTATACATTAATAGGTGCAAGTTAAGTGCAAACATACACTGAGATGAAGATGAACGGGTAGATATAAAACCAATTCCTGAAGGTTGCAAAGTGTTAATTTCCTGCAGTACTGCCATGAAATGTAGTTAAATTAGTTGATAGGCATTTTAACTGATTTGATTTTCATTATTCATGCTAAGTTACGAGGTTATGGTTTCCTTAATGTGTTAAACAAAGTATTTCTCATCAAATAACTGTACCAGGAACAAATTTAAGTTACTTTGCCTGGGTGTAACTATTTATAGTACTGCATTTGCCAGAAAAGACTTGAACATCCACATTTAGGAAATATTCTTAATTTGAACACAAACTTGCAAATATAGTTTTCCTTATTTTAGAAAACATGCTCCCTTAAATATTTTATATAATCCTTAATTATTTATTTCCCAGTTTCATTTTGGTTTGCCTATATTTTGTCTCATTTTTACCTAAGACTTAATTTTTCCTTCACTTTTTATAGTTCCAAATCACAATGTATTCTTATACTACCTTTAAATAAATGAATTTTCATTAGGGTTTAGTGATGTACATCTGTAATCCTAGCACTCAGGAGGCTGAGTCAGGAAGATAGTTCAACATAGTTCAGTGCTGAGTCAGGAGGATAGTTCAATGTTTTGAAACACCATCTCAAAAATACAAAAAAAATTTTTTTCTTCTTTTCACTTGAAAAAAGTTATGTATTTAATGAACTTTTTTATTCTCCCACATTTGTATGCTTTGAATAATTTCTTTCAGGAATAAATGATTATAAGTAGTGTAAGACTTAATGTTGTGTAAAGTTCAATAAAATTTTGTGATAATTTATATAAAATATTTTTATTTGTATTATTGCATAATAATGAGTTTAAAATTGGTTGTTGTATTCTGATGAAAAATCAAATATGACAGTTTAAGTGAAGTACAAAGTTACAGAGGGGAAATCAAGCTTCATTTTAGGATAATTTCAAATAGCTAGGCTAACTGAGCCATTCATTTTGACTGTAGATGCCAGAGTCACAATCTGACTGATTTTGCCTAAATCTGAAATTTTTGTCTTCACAAGTCATGCATGACTTTAAAGTTGTAAAGAATACCATAGAAAATCCCTAAATTTATAATCTTACATTGTTACCTGTGTTACACAGACATACAAAAACAGTTTTTGTTAACTCAGTTATCTACTTATCCATTCATCATACAATCATAAGAGAGCATATTTAGTGTATAAAGTACCTGAACAGAATGCACTTTTGTGCCTTAGTGGGCAATGGGAAGAAAGAAGGATTAAATAATTTAATATGAAAGGTAATTCTTGACCTCATAAGTGGGACCAAAACTGAAATATTAATTCAAATTAAACAAGAGATAAGTAGATTAATAAAAGAAGGGCTGGGCACCTCTCAAGAAGACACAGACAGAAGAATGGAGGAACACAAAGGGAGAGAAATGTTTAATGAAGAAAACAAGGAAAACCTAGAATTCATGAAGCAAATTCAAAGAGATTATCAGGAAACTAAAGACTCCATAGAAAACTGGCAAAACTGCTTGAAAGAAACCAAAGATAGACTATCAAAAATTGAACACAGGCTTGCAATGTGTGATCATGAGAGGAAAGATCTCTTAAAAATAACAAGGGAACAGGCAGTAACAATTGGAAGGCTAGAGGACGACAAGAAGATCTATAACTTAATAATAAAGCATGTGAATGAAGAAGCAGGAGTCAAAACAGAGGAAATACAAAGGCTATTCACAGAAATCATTAAGGAAAATTTCCCAAGCATAGAAAAAGGAAATGATATGCAGATGTATGAAGCATACAGAACTCCAGCCACCTACAACCAAAACAGAGCTACACCTAGACAGATAATAATCAAGATCCCAGAAATTCAATATAAGAAGAGAATATTAAAAGCCATCAGAGAAAAGAAACAGATCACCTATAAAGGAAAACCCATCAAAATCACAGCAGACTTCTCGACACAGACCATCAGGTCAAGAAGAACTTGGAGTGAAGTAATTCAAGCCCTGAAGGAGAACACCTCCAGCCCAGATTGATGTATCCTGCAAAACTCTCTCTAGAAATTAATGGAGAAACAAGATGCTTCCATGACAAAGAGGAACTGGGAGAATTTGTGACCACCAATCCAACCCTACAAAAAATGCTGAAGGACATTTTAGAGAGAAAGAGAGAACAAGAATTTCAGGAACAATGACAGAGAGGCCTCAGTGAACGAGGCAGACAGTGGAGTGGAAGAGAAAAATAGACTATCATTGGCAGAAAAATAGAACAGCAGAAATGAGGCAGAGAAGATAGGCTATAATCTCTAGTATAGAGGGCCTTGAAAAACTAACAGAGAGAAACACAAGCAGAGTAGATCAGGAGATAGGGTCCATTGAGCTGCTCTATATAGGGAGGCAGTGAGACCCAAAACAAGCAGTGCACCCCATGGGAGTGAAAGGGGAGGAATGGTCTAAAAAAGGGAGGCAGAGGATACTGTTAATGGGGTAACAAGATTTAAAATGTACATTATACTCACCACTCTGCTTGGATGGATTGTGTGCTCTTCCAGTTTGTCTACTTACGCTAGACTTGAGGACATGGTCAGCTATCCCAAAAATAAGAGGACATATTATGGTAATCACCACTAATTTTCCTATCAACTTAACCTGAAGCCCTTTATAACTTATACTGTCTTATTATGGCTGATCTTATTTGAATCTGGTTTGTTAGATTGCTACTTTGTATTGACTGATCTTATTTAAAACTGTTGTGATGGATAGCATCAAGTCTAAGTGTATAGGCAACTACACTGAAGATGACAAGATTCACTAAGATACCCACTCTGGTTTGATTATTACTTGCTTTTGAAGTCTTATAATGTCTCTAATGTTTTGTTTTTATTAATGTTGCTATATACTGCTGAGACACCATTGTAGATCACCTTGTATTGCGGTTTTGTGTGACTTTTCTGCCTCATCCTTTTCTAGGAATTGTTTTATCTTGCTTTGTTTTGTTTTTCCGGCTATATAGAAATGATAGATATACATGTAGAGACTCATGCATGTGTAGAGCTTAAAAAAAAGATTACAAGGACCAACTATATAACACATGTTGAAATAAACAACTGCCTTGAAGAAAAAGAGACACTACAATACCCAGTGCTGATTCCATAATGTCATGATGTGAAGCCCAGCAAAACTATCATATCACTTTTCGTTCAAAGTGATCTTAGCTCGCTTTGCCTTGTCTAAGTTCAATACACATTAAGGTATGGACAGCTGTTTTGAGGAGAATGAAAGACATTATGACAGCCATTCATGGCTTCCCTAATGTGTGGTCTTGAAGACCAGTAATGTCCCCCTCGTCCTGCTCAGATCAATTCCATACTAGGCTGTTTCATGTGAATTCCCTATATGTGACAATCTGGACAACTATTTGGAAGAAAACAAGAGTCAATATGATAGAGAGTGAATATCTCCAGTTGTCTAGCTTTGAAATTTATGTCTTACATTGCTTTCTTGTGATCCACATTGCTCTGTTTTGTTGTGTTTAATTTTTCCCTATTGATATAATTGCATGTATATTTGAGTGGGTAAGATGGATGACCATATTGTGGTTTTTGTCAGATCGTGGAGCAGAACTGTTAACAGTCTCACTGACTGAATGTCTACTTTACATGTTTTAACTTTGTAATTAGAACAACTATTTCAAAGAAGTCAGTATGTAATTAGTCAAGTAATAATTTCTTAGGTTTTATTGCTGTTGTACTCCTATTTTCCTTGAAATACTGTATTGTCGCTACCCTTTATTCTGTTTTATTTTGTTTTGTTTTTTTCCTCTTTCAATAAAAAAAATAAAAAATTTTTAAAAAATTTGGAAAAGTAATTCTTTAGTTTTAGAAATTTTCAAAGACCTCTAGACCCCATCCACATAAAAGAAACCAAGCACACATGTAATAGCAGTGAGAAAAGGTTTTATCTGTGTAGGGAACATTGATACACAGAAAATGGAGAATTGATCTAGTAAATTGGATGTAGTCTAGATGAAAAATTGGGATTTCCTTCAGAACTTTATACCATTCTTGTTCTTTCCCTGTCCACAGTGTGTTATCCATTATTCATACCTGATAAGGTCAGATGACTAACCAACATCACTTTTAATTTTGTAACCACAAACATATAGAGGAAGTTAAAAAATTATCATTTTAATTGCTCATTTTGGATGCTTTGGAGGTTTCCCCCCACATTTCTTTTGTTCTTTTTTAAAATTTCTTTTTCCTTTTTCCCCTTATTTTTCTGTTACTTTTACCTAATACTATTAACTTTTATTCTTTATTGGGAATACTTTATCTCAACTTTCTACCTTTTCAGCTTCATTTTCTTTTTCAAATTTTACTTCTGTTCATTTTTCTCTTTATCTACCACTCCATTTTTATTATTAGTATTACTACTAAGTTTTATTAAGTGTCAAATACTTAGTTGACTCAATTGTATTGTTGTTTAATTAATATTTTTAACACCTGTAGTAGATATTTCAATGCTAGCATTTGGTTTTTCTTTGTGGCATTATGACTGCGGATCTCTTTTCTCTTGTTAGTGGTGGTATAGTTGTGGCTTTTATCATTTCTTATGTTATTTCAATATCTGGCTTGTCTCTGACTACATTATTATAGCTGATATCATTGCAATTGCCAGTAGTGGTATAAATGTTATGGACTAGTTTGTGTTTTATAACAATATCTGGTTTATTTTTGTACTGATAACATCACTGCAGTTCATTTTCCCTGCTCCATGTGGTAGGGAAATATGTTCACAGAAAAACACTGGGCAATAAGAAGAAATTCAAAGCCACAATGAATAAGTTTTTTGATGAGATGTGTAAACACCAAAATGTCACCATACACAAGGTCATATCCTAGAGAGGCAGATTTTAACTGAAGAAATACAGCAGGGAAAGAGTACTTTTACCCTGACTGATCTTAAAGCTAGAGCAAAAATACAATAAAAACAAGAGAAAATGAGAAAAAAAGATGCCTCTAGAAACTTAACTCCCTAAAATCTGATCTCGTGAACATTGACACAAAGAAAGATACAGTTAAATAACTCAAAAACAATGTGGTCTAAATGCTTGAAAAGCATAAAGAAGAAACACATAAAAAATAAACAAAATGTTTAGTGATCTTAAAGAGGATTTCATTAAAGACATAAACTAACTAATACAATATTTGATAGTAACAAAGAAGAAAAAATAGGTTACTTGAATTAAAGCCATACAAGATACACATTTGGATAAATATTTGTTATTATGAGACAAAAAAAACAAGTAAAAATGCACAACATACAAATTTCAATAGAAAATATGGGTATCATGAAAAAGGGAAAATTATACTGAACATCACCACAATTCAAAAAATTATACTCCAATACATTAGAGAATCTAGAAGAAATGGAGAATCTAGAAAAATGGACATACAAAATTTAAAAAAAATGAAAATGATATAAAAACTCTGAATAGGTCAATACCAAGAAAAAGTAGAGTCACTGATGACTTTATCAACAAGAAAAGCCAAAGACCTGATGAGCTCACCACAGACCTTTATCAGAACTTTAGAGAAACCTAATGTCCCTACTCATCGTTAGTCAGTGAAGATGAAAACATGACAATTGCCAGACTATTTCCTTGAATTTACCATTAGCCTGATATAAAAACAGAAAAGGATTTTGAAAGAAAAAAACTTATGGGCCAATGCCGTCCATGGTATAGCTGCAAAAATCCCCAACAGGCTATGAGCATGCAGACTGCAACAGACAATTTAAAAAATAACGCATGGTGTACAACATGGCTTCACCCCAGGGACACGGGGTGATTGAGCACACTAAATTTAAAAATGGAATACATTATATAAATAGAAGCAATGATAACAATCATGTGCTCTTTACAGAAGATGCAGAAGAAGCCCTTGAAAAAATCCACAATCCATTCATGATGTAAACAATGATGAAAATAAGTATCAAGGATTTTATTTAAAACTGATAAAAGCCATTTCTGACAAATCCACTGTCAGCATCATACTGAATAAGAGGAACTGAAAGCATTTCCTCTAAAATCAAGAAGCAGACAGTGATGTCTACTTCTACCATTTCTGTTTGGTATAAAATTCTAAGCCTTAACTGGAAAAATAAGATAAGCAAAAGAATTAAAAGGGATATGTACAGGAACGAAATCAGCCAATGTATTTATTTACACAAGATATGATCCTTTGCAATGAATAACCAAAAAACTACTAAAATATACATGTAACTAGTAAAAACTTTAGAAAATAGCAGAATACAAAAATCAATTTAAAAATCTTCCTTTATACCAACCATGAAGTTACTGAGAAAAAAATTAATAAAGCAATCTTATTCTTTAGAGCTTTAGAAATTAAATATAGTGGTATCTTAGTTCATGAATGCCTTTGTTGTGAATAATTTGGTCATTTCCCCAGAATCAGGGAAAGAATCAATTTAGTGAATCAAAGTACAATTATACTTGGAAATCAACCTAACCGAGAAATAGAAAGACTCCATAATGAATATTATACTATTTTGGAGAAAAATATAGAAGAAAATATTAGAAAATTAAGATAACCCTGTTACTGGGCGAGCACTAACAATATTGTCAACCTAGTCATATAACCAAATTTGACATATAGATTTAATGATATCCCAATAAAAATAAAACAGTATTCTTTGAAGAACTAGAAAAAAACATAAACAACAAGTTTTCATGAAAGGAAAAGTGAATTTCCTGAATCTTAAGTTATATTACAAAACTACAATGATAAAAATAAAGCAGCATGATACAGGCAGAAAAAATGACATGTACATAAAGAATACAATGGAGAATGCAGAAAAATCCCAAGTGAATTCAGTTTTCTCATCTTTGACTAAGGCACCAAAAATATACACTACAAAAAAGATTTTTATTTACAAATGAACCTTGATGAAGTGGCTATTAACATGCAGAAAATTGAATCTATATCCATATTTATCATCTTGTACTACAATAAAACCAAAATGACTTATATATTAAAAAAGAAAACTTAGATATTAAAAAAGAAACAATGGTGGAAAATAAATTAGATAAAATGGATGAAAACATAAGCATACACAGTGACTTTCTGAACAGAAGCCTTGTTGCACAAGAAGGAAAACAAAAATCAGTAAATGTACTATAACAAATTTAAGAGCACCTGCACAGAAAACAAAAACAAAACAAAAAATAGAGTGATGAAACAATTTATAGAATGGAAAAATATCTCTGACAGCTACTCCATACACGAATACTAATATCTAGAATACATGAAGAATTCAAATAAATTAGACCACCTAAACTAAAAGACTTTGTCCAAAAACAGGCAATCAAAATGAGTATCTACTTCTTGCTTGGGAGAAAAAATACAAATAACCAATAAGTATAAAAAATGTTCAGCATTGTTGCCATTAGAGAAATACAAATCAAAACAATAAAGGAAAACCATTTTATTCTAGTAATCATGGCTATCATCAAGAACTCAACCAAATACAAATTCTGGGAAGACTGTGTGAAAAGGAAATACTTTTATATTGTTGATGGCGATATAAACTAGTAAATCCACTATGGAAATCAGTATGGAGACACTTTTAAAAAGTAAAACAAGAAATTCCATTTGACTGAGCTATACTCCTTTTGTGTATCTTTCCACAAGTCAAAATCATCATATTACAGTGATACATGTGTGCTTATGTTTACAGCAGTGCAACTCACTATACTGAAACTTTGTATGGCTTCTTTCTAGATGTTTCCCCACACCTTCAACCACTCATAGGTGGGGCTCTGGGGAGGTGGACGGGTCATGGGTGTGTGATGCTGGATTAAGGTGTGTGATACAGGAATTAAGGGTGTGTGATAACAAATTGATTTAGCTTAGTTCTCAGTGTGGATAATAGAAGGCTTATTTTAGGTGCAGATGGCAACATCAATTAGGTTTGTAGCCTGGATGGACTGTAGAGACAGAAAGAAAGCAGGCTGCTGCTTTGTGGCCTTACTGATTCCCTGCCCTGCATGGACTACGTCTCCTTTGCCATTCTCTTCTGCTAGGCCACCCTGCCTTGGAGCCAGTCAACTATAGACTGAAACTTCTACAAACTGGGAGCTCTCATAAGCATTTTCTCCTTTAACTTGTGGGTGTTAAAATTTTTCTCTCATAAGTGAGAAAGATAGTTCAAAATAACCTACATGGCCATTAACAGATGAATGGATTAAAAATGTGGTATGTATACACAATAGAGTAAAAGTCATTAAGAGGGGTACATTTGAGTCATTTATAAGAAAACGAATGTACCTAGAGAGCATATTGCTAAGTGAATAAATCAGATGCTGAAGGCTAATTATTGCATGGGTTCTCTTATATGAGAAACCCAAAGTGTAAATAAAGAGCAAATAGAAGACCGATAATGGAACACAGGAAAACAGACCTTTTGGTGATAGCACAGGGATCTAGAGATGGAGGGAGAAGAGAAACAGTAGACAAGGAGAGAATGTATAAAGGATTAAGATGTGATATTTTTATGTATCAGCTCCCACACTGAAGTATTCATTATGTATCACAAATACTAATAAACTTAAACAAATGATAAATGTATATTAAGAAAATATCCAGAATAAATTGATCCTTCATGAAATTTTGCCAATTTTAGGTCATTCTTGTACTGCTGTTTTTCTATCGTCAATTTGAATCAGAAAACTTCCCCAAGATTTGCTAACCTTCCTGATTTTGACCCTTTTAACACTAAGGGAATTGTTTTGTACTAAAAGGCTTCTTGCAGGGATATAGCAGTGCTAAGTTAATTAATTAATTTGTTCATTAATTAATTAGTTAATTGATTAGTTAATTAACTATAAAATAGTTGCAGGAGTAAACCAGCAAAAAAATTAGTAAAACTGTATCAACCACTTCCACCTCACTTTTCTATGGCCCTCAATGCTGTTTCCCACACTACAGTTTTTTATTGTAACAGTCCTTGAGAGATGACATCTGCAGCACTTTATCAGGTGCATGTGCTGCTTGCAGTCCTGGGGAGATACTGGTCCTGCAAATGACACCAGCAACCCAGGGTGGACCCCAGGATTGTGGCAAACACCAAGAGGCCCTGAGAGTCAGGCCTTGAGGTGTTAGAAGGGTGAGGTGCTACAGGATTGACAGGAGGCTGTGACTGACTTTTAGATGTCATGGACCGACGAGGTATTCCACAGATGTAATCAGGTCGTCTGGCAACATTTGGACAGGGAGAGGTGCCTTGGTGAGAGAGTTTACCTGTGGAAGTAGAATCTGGGGAACAATTTGCCTTTGGAAGCCTTCTCAATTTTACTGACCTTCAAGGCAGTGTGTATTACTGAGCATAATTTAAGGCTTTACTCCATTAAGTCAGTGCATTGTGTAGTTTTGCAAGTATTATGTTTTATCTTTGCAAAATGAGAATTTCAAGAGTATGAGAGGAGAGTTAAATTTAGTGTGCCCTATTTGCTATCACCAATAAATTCCTCATGACCCTTAATCTTTACTGGACTTCACAAATCTCTCCTATGTATCTAGACCTGAAAGTGAATGAAGAAAGAAGGAAGGAAGGAAAAATAAAACTTGCCAAGAATCTCTTTTAGTTTTGTAAATTTTATTACAAACAAGATGCAATGTTATTTCTTCTATGATGGAAAAGTTAGTCCTCAGGTACCATTCGGATTCTTATTAACACTGATGCTAGAAGAAAATGGAAAATTATTTTCAAAGTGTCAGAACTGAAAAATTTTTACCAAATACCTTCAAGTTTAAAAAACCATTTCAGAGGTTTAAAACACACAAAGAAAAACCATGTATACACACGTAGTATGAAAATCTATAGAGAATAATTTTTCTCCCTACGTAAGTACAATTGAAAACAGCTCTCTCTGGGCATATTAAATTAAATAATCATGTCAAGAATAGGAAAATTTTTCCATTCAATGATAAATACTCAATAATGGAACATTTTATATGTAGAATCATATTTGTAATTACAAACCAATGTAAAATTCTTTTTTGTAGAACTTTTATATAAAATAATTTCATATTCATCATTTGATGATTCAAAAAATTAAGAAAATTATATTAAATTAAGCATTTTACCTGGTATAGTGGTTTAAATGTATATATACTCATATGTATTTATATGCTCATAATCATCATTTTATGTGGTCATTTGAAGGTACATAAAACAATGTTTATATTGATTTTATAGATATAAATTTTACATATATATTTATAAAATAAGCAATTGTCCATATAAATATCAATGTCTCTGGTATACTATTTTGGACTAGTTTGTTTTCATCATCACAGTTTATACTTGCTATACTTGAAAATGAGATATAATTTACTTTTGTATGTGGAAAAATATTACTGGGATTTTTGAAGCTTCATTAAAATATTTTTTAAATTTTCTCCTTCATTTGCTCTGTCATTCTTTTTTAAAGATTTTTATAGGAGTTTTATAATCTGTCAGAAACAGGGCAGTTTATTACATACCTGATGGAAATATTACTGGTATAAGGTCAATATGATGCTCTTTATCTTTACTTGATTCTTTTGATTGCTGAATTTCAAGGGAAAATCCTTCTCTACCTCTGCTCCATCTCCAATATACTTAACCACAAATAGAAATTTAGAGTACCAAGGATGTGTAGCTGACTCAAGATCGCTGGGGATTATTTCTTTTCAAAATACTCTCTTTTCTCTGTCTTACTTTTTCATGCTTGACTTGGTTCTTAACTCAGAAGTGCCTATTGTACTGAAATGTGTTGTTTTCACAGTTCGTGTATAGTGAGAAGTGCTTCGCACCGTGTGAATTTCACTGCACTGACTGAAAGTTAAATATTCTCTGACAAATTCTTTCTTTTAATCTCCATTTTCAATAAAAACACTATAGCCATTATTAGACTGAGATAACCTTTTACTAAAATCAGTATGTTGTTTTTGCTAAAAATTAACTTACAACTATATGATCACTTTATATAAAGTAGTAACAAATATCGAGAACTTTGTATATTTTTATTATATATTAAACTAAATAATATTTGAAAGAAAATAGATCAGAATCTAAATCCAGTTACAGGTTAGACAGCTGAATTCCTCCTGCGATCCAACAACAACCAAACATAAAGCAACCAAAAAGGAAGTAGATTTGTTGATGCAGGAATTAGGATTTGCTGGGAAAGTATTTCCTGTTTCTAGTATCTGCAAGCATTAGTTGTCAGACTGCCAGGTGCCCATACTAGTGATTATCTATCTGCATGTATATGGCATTCTCCAAATTCTTTAAGAATTTGGAGTATTCTAAACTCACATTTGCTCAGGAAACTGTGATCTTCTTTTTGCAGTTTAATGGTAAAAGTCAGAATTATTTGCAGAAATAAGATGCAATAAAGTAGTGTATTCCATAAAAAAAAATCTTAAGGTTTTCTCCATTTGAAAGGAGTAAAGAAATTATTCCAGTAACCCATATTGTCCACATCAGTACTCTCTTAACTGTAGGACCCAAAGTACATCCATGCATAAGTGGATAAACAAAAAGCCTTACAATGTGACACATGCTCCTCACTTAATTCTGTCAATAAGAGAATGAAATGCTTCTCTGGTCACACATTAGATCCTAAATCACATTTCAAGTTGTCCATATCATGACCTTAGCTGAATAAATTCTTCACTCTCTAGCCTCTTTTATTATTTTCTTCTGAGGAATGCATATTCATTAATTTTCATATACTCTCAAATTTAATTTACTGTTTACATCTGTTTTCTGGATGCAGTATTTTTCCTGTCAGTCTCTCTCAGCACATTATTTCCTGTAATCTTCTCAATAGAAAATAATTTTATATATCTTTTTTTTTCTCTTCACATATATAATATTTAAACTTAGTTGCAAGGTTGTTATCCTGATTGCTCATCATTATTGTTCCCAGGTATTGATTTCTTTGATTTTGGACGTCTTAGGCATCTTGTAGTGGTGATGGTCTGACCATCTCACCTATAGTTCTTAATCTCTACTCCATTCCTTTCTGTGATGTTTCATTACCTTAAGATATTTCAAATTATTTTTTAGGCTCTTAACATATTCAACTGAACAGATCACATCTTTTCTTCATCCTATGATAGTCACACTTAGTATATTGTTATCATCCCAAAAAATGAGCTATCTTCTGAATCACTAATTTAAATTTACTTGTTAAGAGTTGAGATATAGAATGTCCTTCCAAAGGGTTCAAGTGTTCATAAGTGAAATTTTTGGCAGGTGATTGGATCATGGGGTTACTGTATTCATTAACGGATTAGTCAGAGCTCCATGTTTTCTTAGGAGGTGACCTGATACAAAAGGTCAGGTAAGTGCCATCTGCTCTGGGAAGGTAAGAATCACTCTGTGACTCCTCCCTCCATCTTCTCTGGCTGCCAAGACATACACACCTTTCCCTCCATCACGCACCCTTCCATCCTGCTTGTCTTGGAGTCTGACAGCTATGGGACGAAGCTACAGTCAAAATAAAAATCTCATCCTTTTAACTGTGGGTATCAGACGTTTTGTTTCAGAAACACAAACTAGGTAAAACAGATTTTAGTAGTAAGAGGTGGGGCCTTTGTTATGACTACACAGGATCATGCTCTTTAAAACCTTGAGAGGCTTTTGCATATGTTTGGGAGTTTGGAGATGGGGGCTCACAAAGACAGAATGTTGTGAGTAGTAATTGATATGTGATTGTCATTGGAGCTCTGCAGATCAGATTGCCAGTAGAAATGCAGAGAATAAAATGCAGTTTTAGGAAGTTTTAGTTGAGAACAAGGACTCCATTGGCCATTGGACTAGAAATTGACTGTAGTAAAATCTGGCAGAAAATTTGTCTACATTTTACCCATGACATCAGACTGCAGGAGACTGAGATTAAAAGCAATTGAACTAATTAATCTGACAGAAGAAATTTCAATGCATTTCTCCAGTTTCTTTGTTTTATAGCCTGTCAAACATGGATTGAAGCCACAAAACCAAAACTTCTGCTTTAAATTGTTAGTGTTGGTTATTTTGTTTCAAAGATGAAAAAATAATTATGCCATTCCTTCCATAAGATTTGTCCAACATTGTTGAAATCTCAACTAGCTGCAGGTTGGGGGTGCATGCTTGTAATACCATTAATCTGGGAGGCTGAGGCTTAAGGATCATAAACTTGAGCCTAAACAGATAAATTTAATGACTTACCCAGACTCTACCCCAAAATAAAACTTTAAAAACTGTAAACCATTAGAGATGTAGTTCAGTGTGAAAGCCCTGGTTCCAACTCCAATAAGGAAAAGAAGTCAACTGTTTTGTTCTTGTATGTCTTGCTGGTGACCTCAACTGTTTAAATTTTTACTCTGACTTTGTTTTCTTATATGTTAGATAAGCGTTTTATACTTCTCATGGTGTTGATGTAAGGAATAAATGTATTCATTCATAAAATGCTCACTAAGGTATCATAAATATGCATTATTAGCAATCACAATTATAATTTTCCTATCTGTATTACAATATATTTTGTTTTCTTATTTTAACTTATGATCGTCACTCTTAAATGGACATCTACCAATACGCCTTAACATTTTTTCAGTGACTAAAACCTTCTAACAGCACACAGTTTATTATTTTATATTAAAACATTCATTAAATCCCTTCCTTCTGTCTCACTTTTGGCAATTGTGTTTGAAATAGAGAGAAGAGAGGAAAGTGCTCTGTCATCAAATGTAGAACAGACTTACAGTTTTAAGTGTGCATAATCTTTTCCTTCTATTTCTTTATTTGTCAATTATGTTTAATTTTTTCTGTGTGCAGGGCATCTTCCTTTAGGTAATTATCTCTTCTGCAATAATCTATTTCTTAGTTCAGTCATATCCATATTTATACAAAAATTCCAATGAGAAAATGAGTAACAGTTGATTTCTTGATGGTAGACATTCTTTCCAGAGTGAGACGAAATCTCAAGACTGTTTTAATTTGCATTTCTTGAGTGACCAGTGATGGTGAACATTTCTTCATGTATTTACTTGCCATGTGTATATCTTCATCTGAGAACTATGTGTTCATCTCAGATGCCCATTTTTGGAGAGGGTCTTTGAATTTGGGAGACTTGATATTTTTCAGTTCTTTGTGTGTTCTGGGTAGAAGTCCTTTGTCTGAGGGACTGCTAGCTAAAATTCTTTCCCATTCTGTGGGTTTTTGTTTCATTTTTTTGATGATTTTTTTTTGAAGTGCAAAAACTAAGATGAGATCCCAGTTGTTGATTTTTTGAAGTACTTCCCATGTGGTTTGTGTTTTGTTCATGAATTCTTTGCCCCCCCATGTATCCAAGATTTCCACCTACTTTGTCTTCCTGTAGATTTAGTGTTTCTGTTTTAATATTTAGATCTTTGATCCATTTTTACTTCAATTTAGTGTGTGATAGTAGACATGTGTCTAGTTTCAGTCTTCAGTGTGGAAAACTGAATGATTTGTACTGTCATTGTTTGACTGTCCACTTCTTATGCTTTGATTTTGTGACATGAGAAACTAATTCTAAGATAACAATATGTGATTTAAATATTGAAACCATATATCATATGTGATTTCTTGTTATTTTGAAATTCTGTATCATTTCTACACTTTTTTCGGTTTTGCTTTTTTTCTCTAAATAAAAAAAGAAAGAAAATGAGAAATAAAAATGGCTTCAAAACAGAGAATTTGTTTTGCTGTGGTTAAACTTTATGAAGGGTGCGTAGGGATACAGATTAAGAGATTATGGAGTCATTACAATTTATCATTTGAATGCTCTGCTATTTATAAAATATTTGCGGGACAAAATCTTACATTTTCCATTTTAAAATCACACAAAAGAAGAATCATGAGCATGTTTTGTAAAACTAAAAATCACCAAAGTGGTGGCACACACCTCTAATCTCAAGCCTTGGGAGAATGAGCCAGGAGGATCACTTTGAGAGTGAGGTCAGCCTGAACCCTGTCTCAAAAACAAAACAAAACAAAACAAAACAAAACAAACAAAAATATCTAAAATCACTAAACTTATGATTGAATTATATTTTTAGAACTATTGTTGTCTCCAAACTAGATATTTCCATAGACTTTCATATTTTACCAATCATCCACATTTAATTATATTTTTCAAAACAGAAACAGGGAAGTCATACTTTCTCCTTCCTTCTGCTTACTACAAACAATAAAAGTGTTTTGGCTAATTCTTCCTTAAAGATGGATTTTTCATAGCAGTATCAAAAGGACTATTGATCTGTTCTCTCATGGATTTTTGTAAATTTCAACTGGTTAAACTTACAAAAATCCATGGATTAAAACCTCAGGAAACACATTAAGCAACAAATGAAGATATGTCTATAAATTTACACATTGGATCTTATGTATGAGACTGTAATATATGAACCAAAATCATCCTCTTTTTCTTTTTTGGGTTTCTAAATCACTGAGGTTGAGATGGAGAGGGTGGTGTCTGTTCTGCCATCCAGCCACCACTTACAAAGTTATTATCTCTATTTAGCACTGTACAATGAAAAAAACTGCATTCCTAATCATTCAGGGCCTGCTTAGTGAGGTACTGATTATTTATTTAAAAAGATAAATTGAGAGAATTTCTGGCTGCCTTCTTATATAGAAAGCAGTCAGGTCCTTGAGTAGGAGTATAAAAAAAAAGAAGCTTGCCATTTTTCCTAATCTCAAGCTGCGACGTCCTGAAATTATTTTCCCCTTGGTAGAATAAGTAGGACTGCCATCAGAGAACTTCTAATCTTTTCCTAAAGGAACTCATTTCCTTTATAGTAGAGCATGGACAAAATCAAAACTAGGGTTTGAAATAATGAAGATTTGAAGAGCAGAATCTCAAGATTAAGGCTAAACTAGAGAATGGACAGACAAAAGTGATCATTAGGAGTCAAAATAAATATCTCACATAACTTTAAAGACCATTGAAAGTATTCACAGTTTGATTGGCTTAGGGAAAGAGCAGCATATTTCATCATTTTTAGAGCAATTTAGTACTCTGCTTGTAGTTGGTTGAACTTGAGAATTCAGAGTGGTTCAAAAAAAGGCAACAAGCCCTATTACAAGCAGAGCCAGTGAATGGTGCTCATAGCATAACTGTGCTTCACCTCCCTATGGATTGACAAACCTCAGGGGCTAAACAATGTAAAAGGAATAGACTGTACTAGATAATCCTACCAGTCATTTGCAAATTCACAGGCAAATTTATTTTTGAAACTTGAAACAAGAGACAGATCCCAGAATTTCTAAAATGCATCTGAAATATCCAGTTTTCTTAAAAAGTGAGGTATGTATAAAGTAAGTGAGGTATATATAAAGTAAGTTTCATGAATACAGTGTAAAAAAGCAGGCAGGTAAAACTATGAGAGTAATCAGACGTCAGATTTATCAGAAATTTCAAATACTTACTTCAGTATAAAATAAAAAACTTGTATTTTTATACAATGAAGTTCTACTTAGCTAAAAAGAAAGATAAACTGGAGGCTTTTATAGGTAAATAGATGCAATTTGAGACCATGTTAATAAGTGAAATAAATCAGACTTGCCTGTATAAACACCATATTGTTTCTCTAGTGTAAAAATCTGAAAGAGTAAATAAGATCCAAAATGTGCAATAGATATTGTGAAAGTGAAAATAGAAGAAATTGCTCAAAATGAAGGAACAACTGGGACAGAGGATATATATATATATATATATATATATATATATATATATATATATATATTCTCTGTTAGCTTATCAAAAAGAATGGTTTGAACTTTTATTGTTTTGTCATTTTTTTCTTGCCTATATTGTTTTGTCATTTTTTTCTTGCCTATATTGTGTAATCCAAGCAACTGCTTTGAAAATAACAATACACAATTCATTAACCATTATTAATCTCAAAGTATTTTATTTTGAAATTCTATAGCATCATTTTGCTCTTTTTTACTTTAAAATAAAAAGTATATTCATTACAATCATGTTATATGAATGTATGAAAAGTTAAAATGAATCCCATTTCTCTGTGTAATATTTCCTAATAAAAAGTTACTTAGGATGTCAATATTGTATCAAGTGATCAATAGTAAAAGATGCAAACTATTTTATATTTATATGTGTTTCCAAAATGAGCACAGAATCTATATTAAAGAAAATGGGAATTATGGAATTAAGTGCTATAATTGAAATCCAAAAAAAAAAAAAATCACCAAAGCAGTTCACCAGAAAATTCAATAACCAAAAATGGGCTTAAAAATAGGTTGATAGGCACATGTGGGCCCAGACAGGAGCGGTGAGAGTGGGCCCAATGGGGAGAGCATACTCTAGCAGGCAAGACCAGCTGTGTGCTGAAGTCTGAAGCACCAATGAGAAAATGAGCCAGGAGTTGGGAAGTGATGTGAACCAGCGTTGTGCTCCCACACATAGACACCTGGAACAGGAGAGGATGGAGCCACTATTCTGTAAAAGGGACTCTAGGAGAACTTAAGAAATAATAATAATAAAAAAAAAAAAAAACAGTCCCAGCTCCCACATCCAGAAGCCAAGATCAGCTCCATACTCAGGACATGTGCCACAGCAAAATTAGCTGGAGCACACCACACACTTCTAGGGTTCATTTTGGACACTGCCACAGAAATGTGGATGCTAGAGGAGTTTTACTACTTCTATTTTTTTTTTTTTTGTTTGCATGATTGGCTATCCTTATTATCTCTGGTGGGAGTTTTGTTTTGTTTTGTATTTCTGTGGTTACTTTTATTTTTTCTGTTTTCTTTGTTTCTTCTTTCTTTTTTCACTGCTTAAGTTTCATAGATTTCCTACTGTAATCTTCTACTCAACTTCTTTTTATCTCTCTTCAGATAGCTCCTGATTTTATGACAATTTCATGTGAGTAACACTGTCTTTCCTCTTGTTGGTTCACTTCAATACTCTTTCACTTTTTCTTTCACACTTTTTCTCTTGTGTCTTCTACTTTCCCAAAATTTTGAAGATCATCCTTTGGCTTACAGCCTTGCTTCTACTATATTTAACTTCATTCTTTATCTTATTTACCATCTCTCTTAAATACACCCCGCTCATGCAACAGGGTGAAATCACTCCACTAAGAGGAAAATCAATGCATTGTCCCTGGTATATGTTGGATTTTATTATATACATGTAGAATTTGCTTCTATAGTTAAAAGTACCAAGTTATTAGTTACCACATTTTGTCATTAGCTAGGCTATAACTGGTGTTATTATTTCTAACTGTTCTACTTTAGCCAGAATATTATACCTGTCATGATCAAATTTTCTCCATTGTGTGATACACTGTGATTACATAGGGTGATAATCATCACCATAGTCTAGTACCAAAGGACTGGGAACCAAGATAAATTGTAACTTCTCATCCTTAATAAATTGAGGAGGAAGATTATTGGGATAGGCATAAAACCCCAAATTACATACATCTAGAAGACATCACTGAGGAGCAGGCAGTTCTTCAATACTAGGGAAGCCTCTATACTAGAGCAGCTTCATTGCTGTTGATGAAGCTATTGACCATAAGAAATCAGAAGCATCGCATATAAAAAATAAAATAGAAAATAGAAAAAATAAAAAATGACAAGACACAGAAGCAAAATGCAAGCCCAGAACCCCAGAACATCCAGAACAAGTCCTGAGATCAATGAAAGAGAAAATCAGAAGCTAACCACTAGAATGTTCTGAAATGATACCAGTAGAATTAAAAAAAAATGGAAAAGGCTACAGAAAAAATAACCTCTCAGGTACAAAAGAAATGATGTTCAAAATGAAAGACATTAGAGTAGATGCAGAAAAAACAATAAAAGCACTTAGTTATATTATGGAAACCATGAACGTTGAACATAGGAAGAAAGTGGAATCCATGAAACAGTTTCAAGCAGAGATACAAGAAATTAGTATCTCCATTGGAAATATACACAATAGATTGAAAAAGGCTAGGATAGAATATCAGATCTGGAAGACAGGAATGTGACTATTGACAATAAAAAGATATTTTAAAAACAGCAAGAGACTATGAAGAATCAATACAAAAGTTGTAAGATGAAACAAAGAAGTACAACATAAGATTGGTTGGAGTCAATGAGAAAGATGGAAAGCATGATTACCATAAAAAATCTCTTTGCAAGAGTTCATGAACAAAAACCAAACTGCACAGGAGTACTTCAAACAATCAACTATTGGGATCTAATCTTATTAAAAAGTTTTTGCACATTGAAAGGAATCACCAAGATAGTGAAAAGAAAACTTAGGGTTTGGGGGAAGATTTTTGTCAACTGTCCCTCACACAAAGGACTTTTATCTAGAATATATAAAGAATTGAAAAAAAAATCAGACCTCCCAAATTCAAAGACCCAATCTAAAAATGGGCAGCTGCGATGAATATGTATTCCTCAACTGAAGAAATACATATGGCAAAGAAATATATGAAAAAATGTTTAACACAATTGGTCACTCAAGACATGTAAATTAAAAGAATCCTGAGATATCACCTTACTCCAGAAAGAATGGCAATCAAGAAACCAATGAATAACAAATGCTAGAGAGGTTGTAGGGAAAAAAATCCTGTGTCCATTTTTGTTAGGAGTGTAAACTGTGACTGAAAGAGTTGTGCCCTGGAAAGCTGCGGTGGGAGGCAGGACCAGGGTCGGGACCAAACTGTAGTCACCTTCCCCGGTGGCGCAAAAGTACCCCCAATTAGTAATCTGTGAATTACCTGTCCCTGCCCTGGGTGCCACCCAGGTCAGAAGTTATATGAGTACCCTAACCCACACATGTGGGTTAGAGAAGTCCAGGCTGTCTGTGGTCGTGGACTTCTCTACATCCTTGGGAATAAAGGTCTCTTTTATCTCATTTTTTGCTGTTTCACTGCGCGGAGAATCCTAACAGTTACAACCACATGGAAATCAGTGTGGAGATTTCTCAAAAAGGTATGGTTAGAGGTCCTATTTAACCCAGCTATGCCCCTTCTGCATATTTTCCCCAATTAGAAAATATCATACTACAGTGATATATGTACACTCATGTTTATAGTAGCACAATTTGTAATAGTCAGATCTTGGAAACAACCCAAATGCCCATCAACTGAGGAATGGATTAAAAAAGATGTGATATTTTTATGCAGTGAAATACTACTAAGCCATAAAGAATTATAAACTTGGGGCTTTTATATGTAAATAGATATAATTAGAAACCATATTTATAAGTGAAATAAATCACACTTGCATGTTTAAACACTTCATTACCTCACAAGCATAAGAAATTGAAAGAGTAAATAAGATCCAAAAATTGCAATAGATATAGTAAAAGGGAAAGAAACTGCTCAAATGGAAATTATATTGTTTGATCAAATTTGCATGCATGCATCTGGTAACCTGAGCAACTACTTTGAAGATAAGAATATGCAACATAGCAACCACTGTTACATTTCTGTCATCTTGGTTTGAAATTCTATATAGCTATTGTGTTTTGTTGTTGTCATTATTGTCTTTGTTTTGCTCTCACTGTTGTTCATGTCTCTTTTTTCTTGTCTTTTCTGTTTCATTCCCTTCAAAATAAAAACTCTTTGCAGATATAATGGTAGAAAACTTCCCAAACATGAATTACAATTTAACATACCAGTAAATGAAGCACATATAACTTCAATAGTCATGACCATAATACACCTACAAAAAAGATTATAATAATTAAGGTTACAAAAATTCAGCACAAGTACAGAGTATTAGAAGCTGTTAGAGAAAAGAAACATCACCTTTGAAGGAAAGCCCGTCAGAAACAGAGCAGACTTCTCAACACACACACACACACACACACACACACACACACACACACACACTCAAAACGAGAAGAGCTTGAAGTGAAATATTTCAAGCCCTAAAAGAAAACAACCTCCAATTCAGATTGATGTACTCCATGAAACTGTATTTCAAAATCTATGGAGAAATAAGATACTTCAGTGAAAAATAACAGCTGAAGAAATTCATGGCACCCAACTAGCCCTCTGAATGTTCTGAAGGACATTCTGAAGGACATTAAAAAGAGAAAATGAAGAACACAATCACAGGAATGGCAAAAGAAAGAAGACACCAGACAGGCAAAGCAATTAAATAAAAAGGAAAAACATGAAAGCAACAACTTGAAAGTAGTATGATAAAGATAGGCCAATAGTAACCACGAATGAAATTATTCTCAATTCATCAATCAAAAGAAACACTGGTACAATGGATCAACATGCACAGATCAATAAATGTAATACAACATATTAATGGAGCCAAAGACAAAAACCATATAATCACTTCATTAGATGCAGAGCAAATGTTTGACAAAGTCCATCACAAATTCATGATAAAAACTGCAAAAACTAGGGTAGATGGTCTTCATCTCAATCTAATAAAGCCCATCTATCAAAAACAAAAAGCCAACATTATGCTAAATGTTCAAAACTGAACACTTTCACTCTGAAATAAGTAAAAAGAGAAAGAGTCCACTATCAACACTCCTGTTCAATATATTTTTGGAAACATTAGCCAGAACATTTAGATCATAGAGAGAAATAAAAGGAATAAAGACAGTATAAAAGAACTTAAATTATCATTATTTGTGGATGACATGATAGCTCTACATAGAATACCCCAAAACTCCACAAAGATATTTGTAGATTTAATAATCAAATTTAGTAGTATGGCTGTATACAAAAGCAAAACCCAACATCAATAGCATTTTTCTACAAAAACAAAAAAGTCAACAAGAGAGAAATCAGGGGACTCATACCCTTCAGAATATCATCCAAAATAATAAAAAAAATTTAGAAATCTATTATAAAGTAAAAGATCTATACATTGAAAATTACAGTACTTTGAAAAAGGAATTAGAGGAGGTTATCACAAAATGGAAAGATGTCTGATGTACATGGATAGGAAGAAACAACACAGTAAAAGAAAAGGTCACACTCCCAAAATTGTTACAAAAATTTAATGCATTTCTAATCAAGATATCAGTAACATACCTCACAAAACTAGAGAAAAACTTCCTGAAATTCATTTGGAACCAGAAGAGACCTAGAAAGGCAAAAACAATTCTTAGTAACAATGACAAGGCAGAAGTTATTTCAATCCCTGACTTGAAATTATACAAAAAAAACCACTGTGATTAAAAACATCATTGCACTGGGGAGGGTGTGGGTGGGAACCGGCCTGGGGATCAATGGAACAGATTAGAAGATGCAAAAACAACCCCAAGCACATTCAGCCAATTTACATTCAGAGTTGCCAAATGCATTCACTGGAAGAAAGATACTATCTTTAATAAGTGATTCTGGAAAAACTGACTTTCCAAAAGTCAAAGACTAAACATAGAACTATGTCTCTCACAATACACTAATTTAAACTTGAATTGAATCAAAAATATAAATATTAAAATAAGCACAGTAAATCAGATAGAAGGGAGAACAGGCAGTACACTTTAAAACATAAGTACAGTCAATGATTTCATCAACAAAACCACAACTGCACAGGATATAACACAAAGAATCAATAACTCAGATCTCATCCTATTAAAAAGCTTTTGTACATCAAAATAAATCACTAACAGTTTGAAAAGATGACTCATGGAAAAAAAAAATTTGCCAGTAACCTTGAAGCAAAAACATATCTAGAATATATAAAGATTGAAAAATATGAAAACCCTCTAAATTTAAAGACTCAATCCAAAAATGGGCATCTGAGACAAATACATGCTTCTCAGATGAAGACATACAAATTGAAAATAAGTGTATGAAAAATGTTCCAATATCACCAGTCATTAGAGAGTCAAATTAAAACAATTTTGAGGTTCCATTTTACTCCAGAAAGAATGGCCATCTTCAAGAAATCAACCAATAGTAAATGCTGGAGAGACTGTGGGGATAAAGGAACATTTCTCTGATTTTTGGTGGGAATGTAAACTAGTGAAATTACTTTGGAAATGTATATGTAGATTCCTCAAAAAACTAGGATTAGAGATCCCATTTGCCCAACTATTCAACTTCTGGGTATCTTTAAGGAGGAATTAAAAATATCATACCAGATATGTACATATACTAGTATAGTAGTATAGTTAAATCTTGAATACAAAACAAATGTCCATCAATTGAGGAATAGATAAGAATGCTTTTCCTTATATATGATGGTCTATTTCTCTGCCATAAAGAAGGATAAAGTTGAAACACTTCTAGGTAAATGAATGCAAGGAGAAGTCATACTCTTAAGTGAAATAAATTAGACTCACATGTGTAAACATGATATTGTCTCCCTGGTGTGAGAAACTAAAAAAGTAAATATGAACTAAAGTGTTCAACAGATATTGGGAAATGAGAAGAAATTGTACAAAAAAGAGAGAGGAACTAGGGTAGATGAAGGAAAGGAGAAAGAGAAAAGGAAAAAAATGATTAGAAAACATGAAATGAAGACAAAGCTTTGTAAATAGAGAGGGCAAGATGGGTTGAAGGGAGGGGAAGAAGGGTTAAAGAGAGAAGAGATTGGAAGAAATGACACATCAAATTATATCATATATGGGTACAAATCCCTTGTGATTGATAAATATGACCATTATGTATATCTAAAATGTGCTATAAAATTAATTAAAATAGTTTGAGATAGGGTTTTTTATCTGAATTAGAGAGAAAAAAATTAATATAAAGAAAGCAGCTCAATTTGACATGATAATTGTGTTAAAATAAGGCAGAAATTAGTGAACAGAAAAACAGTTATGGAAATAATTGCAAAAACTTTCCAAACATTGAAAATCTATAACACGTATATTTAAGGAGCTCACTTAACTAAAATAGAAGAAACACTAAGAATTTTACAAGTATAAATATTTCAATAAATTCTGAAAGTAATAAATCTCCAAAGGAAAAAAATCAATCACTATTTACAAAAGAAAAAAACAAGGGGAGAGCTTAAGACCAGCACTGCCAGCAGTTGAGTTCATATCCACCCCCCTAGGACAGGAGATTTTGCCCCGGGGGTTCCGCCAGGCCCAGTTCTCCACACCCAGCTTCTGCCTCTCAATTTAGGGAGCCAAGAGCCTGCAGGGGAGTCAGGATTGCCCGAGGTGAGTCCCGCTGACCTAGGGAGAATTGGAGACCTGCACTCCTGGCATTCGAATTTTTGGGGAGCTACTGGGGAGGCTGGACTGGGCACAGCAGATGCCAGAGCCTCAGTCCACCACACCCAGTGGCATTCTTTCAATTCAGGAGGTGGAGACCCACACAGGAGAACACTAGGCCCATTTGGGCTGGCCTGGGGAGAGTTTAAGAATAGCACTGCCAATGGTTGAGTTCATATCCAGACCCCTAGGACACGGGATTATTCCCAGGGGGTTCCACAAGCCCCAGTTCAGCATGCCCAGCTTCTGCCTCTCAATTTAGAGAGCCAAAATCCTGCAGGGGAGCAGAGACTGCTCCAGGAGCTGAGGGTGCAGGAGGTGATATGGCATACACACAGAGGAAGCTTTGGAACACCACTTAAAGAAAGGAAATAAAGAAAAATGACAAAAGGAAAGACCAAAAGGCAGGCTCAAACCTCCAGCCTATCCCAAGAAGCCTAGGAGCCATGTACATAGAAGAAAATAGAAGCCATACACCTGAAATGACTGAAATGATATCAACTGAAATAAAGAAGCATCTAGGGGAAGCTATGGAGAAATTCAAATCTGAAATAATTGCCCAGGTAAAAGAAGAAATGATAAAAGTAGTGGAAGAAATAGTGAACACATCTAGTGAAGACACAGCCAAAAAAAACTAGAGGAACAAAGCAAACAGATAGAATCCCTGAATGAACACTATATGAAATACAGAATACATAAAGCAGATTCAAAGAAATATACAGGAAATCAAAAATTCTATTGAAAGTTGCCAAAACTGCCTCAATGAAAGTGAAGATAGAATTTCTGACCCCGAAGATAAGATTGCAGCTAGTGAACAGGAAAGGAAAGATCTTTTAAAAATAATGAAGAATCAGGAAATAACAATTCAACAGCTGCAAGATGAGGCAAAGAAAAATAACATAAGATTAATAGGGATAAATGAAAAAGAAGGGGACAGCCCAAATGATATCAAGAGGATATTTACAGAAGTAATAGCTGAAAACTTCCCAAACATGAGAATGCAAACTGACATTTGGATTAGTGAAGCATATAGAACACCAAATAGCCATGACAAAAATGAAACTACACCCAGACACATGATAATCACCATCCCAGAAACCCACCATAAGAACAGAATACTAAAAGCTGTTAGAGAGAAAAGACAGATCACCTATAAAGGAAAATCTCTCAGAATCACAGCAGACTTCTCAACACAAACAATGAAGTCAAGAAGAGCACAGAGTGAAGTATTTCACATCCTAAAGGAAAACCACTTCTAACCCAAACTGACGTACCCTGCAAAACTGTCCTTCAAAATGGATGGAGAAATAAGATACTTCCATGACAAAGAACAGCTGAAAACTTCATGAACACCACATCACCCTATAAAGAATACTGAAAGACATTCTATATACACATAGGATAAAACCACCAAGCAAGGCAGACAATTAAACAGAATGGAAAGCTAAAGACACAACAGCACAAAGATAACATGTCAACAATACACCAATATATTACAGTTATAACCATTAATGTAAGTGGCCTCAATTCACCAATCAAAAGAAACAGACTGACAGATGGATCAAGAAACAATATCCAACCATATGCTGTCTACAAGAAACCCATCTAACCCAAAAGGAAACCCATAGACTGAAAGTTGAAGGATAGAAAACAATACTTCATGCAACAGGAAAACAAAAAAAAAAAAGCAGAAGCTCTCCTGTTTGAAGACAATTTGAACTTCAAACCAATAATTAACCAAAGAGATAAAGAATGTCACTACATATTAGGGGAAAACTTCAAGAGGAAGAGATAACAATCTTCAATATATATGCACCAAACTCCAGACCACCCAGCTGTACACAGCAAATATTAACAGAAATGAAAAATCAAATAAGCAATAACACAAATATAACAGGAGATTTGAACACACCATTGACACAAAGGGACAGATCAACTAAACAGAAAATCAGCAAAGAAATAACAGAACTGAATGACACCTGTGAACAAAGGGATTTGATAGACTTATGCAGAGTGTTCCATCCAACAACATCAGAATATACATTCTTCTCATCAGTACATAGGACAATCTCTAAAATAGACCATATACTAGACCACAGAACATATTTAAGTAAATGCAAAAGAATTGAAATTATCCCAGGCATGTTATCGGATCACAGCGCCGTGGAACTAGAAATTAATGATCAAACAACAGCAAAGCCCTCACAAACAAAGGAAACTAAATAATACACTCTTGAGCAATCAGTGGGTCATGGAGGAAATTAAAGAAGAAATTAAACAGTATCTACAAGCAATCGAAAATACAAACACAACTTACTGGAATTTGTGGTATACAATGAAAGCAGTCCTCAGAGGAAAATTTATTGCACTGACTTCCCACATCAGGAAGACAGAACGAACACAAATAAACAACCTGATGCTACAACTCAAACATCTAGAAAAAGAAGAGCAAGCCAAGCTTTAACCCAAAAGAAGGAAGGGAATTATAAATATCAGATTAGAAATTTATGCAATAGAGACTAAGAAAGCAATACAAAGAATCAATAAATCAAAGAGTTGGTTCTTTGAAAGAATAAATAAAATTGATAAGCCCCTAGCCAACCTTATTAAAAAAAGGACAGAAAAAACTCAAATTCATGCAACAAAGAATGAAAAAGGTGAAATTCCTACAGACCCTGTGGAAATACAGAAGATCATCATCTATTTAAAAAAACCTCTAGTCTCATAGGTTTGATAACATAGAAGAAATAGACAGATTCCTAGATACATATGGACTACATATGAAGCTGCATCAAGAAGATGTAAAACTGCTGAACAACCCAGTTTCTATTAATGAGATTGAAAATGTAATTAAGTCCTTGCCAAAAAACAAGAGCCCAGGGCCAGATGGATTCACTGCGGAATTCTACAAGAAATACAAAGAAGACTCAATTCCAACATTCTTCAAACTCTTCAATGAAATTGAAAGGGAAGCAATTCTTCCTAAGTCATTCCTGGAAGCAATTATTACTCTAGTACCAAAACCTGAGAAAGACCTAACTAAAATAGAGAACTATAGGCCAATCTCCTAAAGAACATAGATGCAAAAATTCACAATAAAATGTTAGCAAACAGGATGCAGCAAGTCATCAAGAAGATTATACATCACAACCAAGTGGGATCCATCCCAGGAATGCAGGGATGGTTCAACATATGTAAATCAATAAATGTAATCCACTATCTCAATAGAGCCAAAGTGACAACCACACAATCATCTAGATAGATGCAGAAAAAGCTTTTGATAAGGTCCAACACTCATTCGTGATAAGAACCTTACAGAGAATTGGAATAGATGGTCTTTACCTCAATATGGTAAAGGCCATCTATGACAAACCAACAGCCAGCATCATATTGAATGGTCAAAAACTGAAAGCCTTTACCTTAAAATCAGGTTCAAGACAAGGATGTCCCCTATCAGTGCTCCTATTCAACATAGTACTGGAAAACTAGCCAGAGCTATTAGACAAGAGAGAGAAATAACAGGAGTAAAGATAAGAAAAGAGGAAGTTAAATTATCATGATTTGCAGATGACATGATACTTTACGTAGAAGACTCCCAAAACGCCATTGAAAAACTCCTAGATGTAATAAATAAATTCAGCATTGTAGCTGGATATAAAGTCAATACTCAAAAATCAATAGCATTCCTGTCACCAACAACAAAAATACTGAGAGAGAAATAAGAGAAGCCACACCCTTCATACTACCATCCAAAAAATGAAATACTTAGGAATTAATATCATGGAAGAAGTAAAAGAGCCACACAAGGAAAATTATAATACCCTGAAAAAGGAAATTGAAGAGGACCTCAGAAAATGGAAAGACATCCCCTGTTCATGGATAGGAAGAACAAACATTGTGAAAATGGCCCTTCTCCCAAAATTACTATACAGATTCAACACAATCCCAATCAAAATACCTCCAACATACCTCATAGATCTAGAGAAATCACTCCTAAAATTCATCTGGAACCAGAAGAGCCTAGAATAGCAAAGACAATTCTAAGTAGCAAAGGAAAGGGAGGAGTCATCATAATCCCTGACTTGAAATTATCCTACAAAGCTACTGTTATAAAATCAACATGGTACTGGAATAAAAACAGACCTGAATATCAGTGGAATAGATTGGAAGATACAACCACAATCACAAACTCATTCAATCACCTTATCTTTGATAAAGGGGCAAAATATGCTTGCTGGAAGAATGACAGTCTCTTTAACAAATGGTGCTGGAAAACTTGGCTATCCATATGCAGAAGACTAAAACTAGACCCATGGATGTCACCATGTACTAAACTAAAATCTAAATGGATCAAAGATCTAAATTTTAAAACAGAAACATTAAATCTGTTGGAAGACAAAGTAGGTAAAAATCTCAAAGATATAGGAGTAGGAAGAGAATTCATGAACAAGAACCAAACTGCACAGGAAATACTTCCCAGAATCAATAACTGGGACCATATCTTATTAAAGAGTTTTTGCATATCGAAAGAGATTTCCAGCAGAGCGAAAAGAAAACCGACAAATTGGGAAAAAATCTTAATGGACTGTCCCTCAGACAAAGGACTTCTTTCTAGAACTTATAATGAATTTTTAAAAAATCAGACCCTCAAAATTCAAAGACCAAATCCAAAAATGGGCATCTGAAGTGAATACACAGTTCTCTGATGAGGAAATACAAATGGCAAATAAATACATGAAAACATGTTCATCATCATTAGTCATGAGAGAAATGCAAATTAAAACCACACTGAGATTCCATGTCATCCCAGAAAGAATGGCAAGGATGAAAAAAAAAAAAACACTACCAACAACAAATGCTGTAGAGGCTGTGGGGAAAAAGGAACTCTTCTGCACTATTGGTGGGAGTGTAGACTGGTGCAACCACTGTGCAGGTCAGTCTGAAGATTCCTCAAAAAGCTGGGTTTGGAAGTCCCATTTGACCCAGCTATTCCACTTCTAGGCATATTCCCAGAAGAACTAAAAACATCATACCACGGTGATATATGTGCACCCATGTTTATAGCAGCACAATTTGTAATAGCCAGATCTTGGAAACAACCTAAGCACCCATCAACTGACGAATGGATAAAAATGCTGTGGTATTTTTATATAATGGAGTACTACTCAGCTATAAAGAATGATCACATTGAGATATTTATAAATAAGTGGACACAACTTGAGACCATACACATAAGCAAAATAAACCAAACTCACATGTGTAAATACCATATAGTCTCCCTAGTATGAGAGTTGGCAAGAGTATATAAAATTTTATGGTAATCCTGATTTCCCTTTTCATTGCTTTGAAGCCTTTCAATGTTTTCATTCATCAGTCGGAATGGTTTTATTCTATTTTGTTTGAATTTATTATGTGTGATGGTATGAACAGCTGTTTTGAAGAAAACAAAACATTATGGCAGCCATTACTGATTTAATATCATCTTGCTTAGAAGTCCTACCATGCTTCTACTCTGCTATTACCATCAGTTCTATCATGTTGTTTCTTACTGGGATTTTAATATATGTGATAGTATAAACAAATTTTTTATTGAAATGAGATATTATAGTAGCCATTGATCATTCTCTGTTATTCAGTTCAGAATGCCCTGTAATTCTTTCATTCTTTTAAATGGTTTTATACTATTTTGGTATATTTGATATTATTGTATTTGAAACTCTGCTCAACTATAGCAGAGAAAGAGATATTTTGACAGCTATTGTTAATGTCTGGTTGTCTTATTGTAAAGTGCTGTGTTGCTTATGTTGTTCTGTTCTGATCTGCTTTGTTCTGCCCTCTTTTGTTTTATTCTCTTTAAAATAAAAAAGAAAAAAAACAACAAAAAATAAAGTGGAAACAATAGCTGACTTTCCTCAGAAATGGTAGAGGAAGGAAAGTAGGGGCTCACAACATTCAAAATGTTCAAAGAGCCAAAAAAATCAAGTTATGAACTGTGATTCTAATATCAAGTGTAATTCACTATCAAAAGTGAATGACATACTGTCATAAATAAACCACCCCAAGAGACATTTCTCTAACAGAACCATCTCAGAAGAAATACTAAAGATTGTTCATGCTGAAATAAAATGACCACCGGAGACCATTAAAATTTATATAAAATACAAAACAAAACCGATAAGATTAATTAATTATTTAATTACATAAGCTTGAATTCCCACTTTTTTCTCTAGATAGATTTAAAAAGCAATTTTGTGAAATAATATGTATATAAAATACTTTGCAGCTGATAACCTATAGAAATAAACAAATATTAAAAAGAAATATAACATATATGATGAATTTGCCAATAATGGCACAAATAAAATGAGTGGCAAACAGGTATTTTGACCTAAAGAAAAGTACATTCCTCAGTAAATTTTAATGTGCTTTAATTAAAGTACATAGTTCATTTTGTATGTATATATTATTATTTTAAAATAGTACAAAGTTTGGTTTTATACTCATATAAGTAAATATAACTATAAAACATGTTCCAATAGGTTTTGCTGTAAAAAGATATTACTTCAAAATGTATTGCCCTAAAACAACTACTTTGTAGTTCATAACTTTGAACAAAAGAACTTGAGGGAATTTGAACAGAGTAGTTATTACCAAAGGGTTGTCACAAAATTATAGTCAGGGATGTTCAGGGGCTGCCATCTGAATGTTTGTTTGGTCACAAATGCAAAATTCTTGACCCCAATTGATGCTCCACAGAGCTGTCAGTTGAAATGCCCATATTTTGCCTCTTCTGCCTGAAAATCTTAGGGTATTCAGTCTCTTTTTATGGTCATTTTCACTTTCCAGGCAAAGCTTCCTCGAAGTGTTTGAAAGTTCATTTGTATTTTATAACTAGATACACTGGCAAAAGTCACTTCACAGTATTTCTCAACTTCAGCCTTAATCTTAGTAGTAAGCTAATTATATGCATTAGCAGGGGACTGTGGAAGTCAGTCCTCCCTCCGCTGTAGCAGTTTACCCAAGTCTTTTTGTCAGAAACTGAACTGCTTGGCTCAGACCGAAGCATCATCTTTTTTTCTAAGTCCAAAGCTATCTGCTGGGAATCTGGTTGAAAGAATCTTACAAACAACATAAGAATCCTCAAACCTCAAAATGTCTCAGACAAACACAGCCAACTTTTGAAAATATCTTTAATGGTGTTAATGGTGTTAATACTAATAACAAGCATTATATACCAGGGATCGAACTGACGTCGCGTTTGCCAAGCAGGCACTTACACTGCTGAGCTAAATCCTTGGCTCAATAGGTAGATAGATAGATGATAGATAGATAGATGATGATAGATAGATAGATAGATAGATAGATGATAGATGATAGATGATAGATAGATATAGATATAGAGATAGATAATTATGTGTTCATTGGGAGAAATGTGAAGAAAGGTTTTAGGACTGTAGACATACAGAAAATTTCAAAATCACAGTTGCTATCATTTCTATCACTGGACCATGCAAGGGCTCTCAAAATATGTCTCCTTGTGAGTGGCAGAGAATCCTAACAAAAGAGAGAAAGAGGATGTTTTTCTGCTTTGGAAATTCTACGCTACTCAATTTTTCAATAAATTCACAGGAATTTTTTTAGGAAAGAGTTCTGCTGCTAGTTTTCTGAACTACATTGTATATTCTAATAAATCAACTCATCATACTAATACTTGCCCTAAAGTGAGTAACACTGAGGGTAGAATTCTCATTTCATTGTTATTTTGTCATTCTGTAGAGATTTCAGTGCTTAGCTGTGCATCTAGTGTTTCATTAGGTTAGTGATTAAGTGAAAGGGAAATGCCACTGAGCTGTGTTGCTTGGCTGAGTTATTTAACCCAATATTTTAGGTTGGCATTTTGCACAATTGAAATGTTAAAGCTGGTATTTCACAAAAATCACTTTTAAATAGATGTCCTCTACAGTATAACTTTTTGTAAAGGCTAAGTGCATAGTGTTTTGCTTTTCAGATGATTTTCAATCGACAACAAAGTTACTCCCTTTTTTGGTGAGATGTCGACCATAATGCACGGTTCATTAAAACAAAGTCCTAGTCTTTCTTTCTACTAATGCTTGTATTTTGGTATCTTAAATAAAACTCATGGTTGACTCCCTCATCTGGAAAATGTGTTGTCTTCGGCTTTTCTATGTAACAATCAAGTGCTATAATTCACTTTTTCCATCCCACCTGAAATGATTTATTTTTGTATAGAAAGTCAAACTCATCAGAGGCTGAAGTTCAGACATGGGTGCTTACATATGTACACATTTGACCAACCACAAAGCTAACGCTGTGTAGAGTATTCAGTGCTACTCACATCTCATAATATACAAATTGCAAAAATCACTCAGTATTTGGAGTTAATATGGCATTAGAATGTATTAGTAATAATTCTACTTATTTTGTATTTTGCATCAAATAGGATGCTGAAAAATTATGTGACTGATATGTAGTGGAATAGACAATGTGAAGAATCATCATGTAAAAGATGATTTAAGTTACACAGAAAATTCATACACACACACTCATAGATACCAAGCAGAATAAATGACTTAGAAAACTTTGAATTTCAATTTAATATGCAAATGCACATTTACTTCTGAGTTTTCCAATAATTCTGTCTCTGTACCAGATTTGGTCTCCTTTAAGTTTTGTAAATAGTTGTAAACAAGTCGTTACTAGAGCAAATCGTTATTAAAAACTCTAAGTGCAATTAATTTTATTTTTGTTCTCTGTGCTTGACAAAACAAAATAAAAACATCTGTCTCCTGAATAGCATACATATGTATGTTGTGTGTGTTTATATGTATATGTGATTTTAACATGGCTGTGCAGTTCTGTTTTTGATAATTAGCTTATGAAAACTGATTATTTAGAGCTATGACATATTGAAAGCAGGCTAGATGAGACTTTTAAGATGACGATGTTATTATTTAAATGAAAATATGTGCTTTGATTAAATTATCACTCCTAACCTACAGTTTCATTAATAAAAATATCAGTACAAATTATATCTCCTTATATGTAGGCATATTAAAGAGATCTGCAGTTATAATTCCACTTAGCGTAGTGTGTCCTTTCCAACCCTAGGCTTTTTTATTCCTCCGTTCAAAATAATTGATACCAATCGGAACCCGAGCCACGCGCGGTTTCACTGCTGGACTGGGGAACAGCTAGACCTAAGCCTGTCCGCCTGAGTCAGCTCCATCCGTGGACTGTGGGGAGAGAGAACAATGGCTGCACCAGCAAACAAGCCCAGTCTGGAACCGGCGCCATGCTCGTGCCACCACTGGACTGGGAACAACTAGACCCAAGTCCCTTCTGGAGCACGGGCTGGCAAACCAGAAGTAGCGACACCCTAACCCCCATAAGTGACTGGCTTATCTAGAGAAACGCAGGCTCTGATGATAGCTATGGAGGTGAAATGCAATTAGACGCCTGTGGTGCTTTGGTGTTTCACTAACATTGCAGGCCTAGGGACAGTGGTCTGATTATAGGTTCGGAGGATATGGGTATGCAGTGTGGCATCTAGAAGGGATCTCCTTCTGAGGAATGTAGCCATCCTTGAATCCCTATGGTCTTGTTTTGAGGTCGTATATCATTTCCATTGTATTGTTGGGTTGGGTTTTATTCTCTTTTGTTCTGTTTTATTATGTTAAATTCCATGGCAGGAAAAGCTTTTCAAAGATAGCAAGAAATATTATGGAAGCAATTTTGGATTTACTACTGGTTTGTTTTGAAGTTCTTTATTGCATTCATTGTTTTGTTTTTATTGTTTCTATTCTGTTCTGTTCAGTTTGATTTTTACTATGTCAAAAGTTATTGGCAGCTTTTTTGAAGCATCAAAAGTATTAAGGTAACTATTACTGATTTCATAATGTTTTGAAGTCTGGTATCACTTATATTGGCTTGTTTTGATTACTTTTATTCTGTTTTATCTTCTTTAAAACAAATAACTTTTTAAAAAAGCAAAATAACTGATAGCAAAAGAAATCTATCTTTGATGTCAGAGAAGGTGAAGAATTTCTTAGAAAAATTGACATAATTTCTTCTCTAAGATCTTATATTTTTAAAATGTTGACTAGGAATAAATATGAATCTTTGCTATTAAAATTAGGATTTTATATAGTGTAGACAGAATGTACATGTATTATAATATACATGTAATACATGAATACTTTAGTTTTTGTTATATCCAGCCATATTTTTATTACTTACAACCTCATGTTTTCTCTGGAAGTTCAAAATGATGACTACCAAGTTAGATACTTGTACTAATTTAATTAATTGGTGTGAAGTACAATTCTTAAATAGAAAAACATGCTGTTTTTAAATTTATAATGGTGGAAATATTCATTTGTTTATCACATAGAAAACAGAGAGAACATTAGTGTTGGTTTGTTAAATACATTTCAAATGAGGGATATACACTAGAAATAATCTCTCAAAAACATAAAACACCAAAACTCTACAAAGAACCATATATTTGGCTGAATTTGCAGCAGTCTGGCAAAGCTTTCCTAACCAACAGCTGGAAGTTTATTGCTTTCTCACTTTTCTTAAATGATTTTCACACCAAGTCTCATCTCATCATAGGAATCAAAGAGCGAGATTTTTTTTTCTTTCAAAAAATGCTTAGAACTTTTCTCAGTGTAAATTTGACTTATGTTTAAATGTACCATTGCTCTGTTTTTTTTCATGGATTCCTTGATAGCAATAGCTACAAGGATTAGACAAACATTTTAACAGGCAATATACTCAGGTATAGTGACTCCAAAATAACATCAGTCACTAATGCTTTCTCATATACAAAAGTCTGTATTTGAAAGAAATATATTTGTGAAAGTAAGAGACGTAAAAAGTTATCCATAGACGCATGTGAACTCAGAAAACTAGTCAAGCTCACATCAGCCTCTGAAATCTTTTTCCAATTTTTCAAAACTTTGAACACAATGTATATCAGAAAAAAAAATCTGTTGAACAAAACAAAAAATTTTGTTAGTTCGTAGAATTTAGACAAAAACTAAATGACAAAGTAGAGGCAAAGCCCTCCAATACTTTGAATTAATAATGAATGATCAACTATATGAATGTGAGAACAAAACTTGACTATCAGATGGTGGAACATTTAGAAAAATACTAAACAAAGGTATGGAAAATACTGAATCCTGCAGCTCATTGATGTAAAAATGGTAATCAAGAGCATACTTTATTCTGCTTATTATAAATCCTGAATTTTGAAATTGCTATTCAAATCTACATTTACATGTTATTTACATAAATATATCTGGAAAAATAAACAAAGGTTTTAAATGTACTTTCGATTTAGTAAGCTAGTACTTTTGTGTGTGGCTATTATTAACATAAAACAAATTCTTGTCATTTTACAATCTTTGTACACAAAAATGAATGTGATCCAGTTAAATATCACAGTAATTTTGATTGCTCCTTTTAGTGATTCTTAAAATGAGAACCAATGATTTCAAATGCACCATTTAAATGTTCTACAGTAATCAACTGAAATATATTTCCTGACATATCTCCATTGCTCAGCCTCTTCCCAAAAGGGACAGTTTGAAATCAGAGTTAAAAACATTGTTTGTAAGTATCATGTATATCAGAAGATTTGGTACAATAAAAGTTAATATTCCTATTATAAAATAGTTGTAAAAGATTATGATCTATCAACATCATGGCAAAATTTGTAAGTATTTACATGATGTTCAGCATAAAATTTAATGAGATGAAACATGATGACAGAACGCTGTCAAAGACATGAAGAATACATACCTTGTGGGAAAGATGATGTCAATTGTATGAGAGTACAGTGGACTTTATAACATCATTGCAATTTACTTACAATATTTCAAAACTTTTTGTATATAGTGTTTCATCTAAAATTAGCTGAATATTAATCAATGAACTTGGTGGAAAATGCAGTGATTATGATGTGAATGATAATTTGTCTTCCAAAATTCATGTTGAATCAATCCTCAAGGCAACACTGTTGACACAATAAAACCACAGAAAGGGAGGGTGAGGGAGGGGGAGAGAGAGAGAGAGAGGGAGAGAGGGAGAGAGGGAGAGAGCATGAGATACAGGAATTAGACAATAAAAAGCCTAACAGTCTAGAAATGCAGCACGGCAAACATGAAGTCCATATTTGCCATCCGTGACACATGATGAGAGATGAGTGAGAGACTAGTTCTGGAAAGCCTTGAAGCCACGCCACTGTGGCCTTGCAGGTTGTAACCCATATGTGGCTCTCTCTTGGGCTGGCTTCACTCGGTCTACACGTTTCCTTAGAAGTTTAATGTTCCCAGCATTTCTAACCTCCTGTGCTCTTCACAGCAAGTGTGGACTTAGGAGAATTAATGATTAGAGTTAGCCGGTGGAAGCTTTCTCAAGAGATATCATGCAATCCAAATGATGAGGAGCCAGCTACCAAAACATATTAGGAAACATATTTGGAGAATAGCAATGAATAAATGGTATCAGATATGAAAGCACTATCACATTTTAAGAGTTAATATTCATAGTATTTCCTTACCAACAGTTGTGTTTTCTGCAATTTCATTAACTGGTGTTAAACAGTGGTTTGATAATAATTTTAGAGATCCAGATATATACAATTCATAATTTTTAACTTACACATGATCTTGAGTTGTGTGATAAAATCCCATGAATGTGAACCATTCCTCTGTTCAACATTTCTACTGGGAGTACACTACTGCTCTATAAACCACTTAGTAGCCATTTCAATATCAGTAACATAGAAAGCTGTTTATGTGAAATTAACTCTTCCTTTACTTAATAATTGCCCCAAACTGTAATAGTAATGATATTATCAGTGTAGATATGCCAAAAAGTTGCCTCAGGATGTTTCCTTTAAATGAAAAGGAAAAAGTTTATTATAGGTAAGCAAGTACAGGAGATTAAAAAAAACAGTATATATATAGTTTTTGGTACTTCCTAAGATTGCAGGTGTTCACGGGTCATTTGAAATGAATCCTCCAGAAATAAGAGGGAACTATGACTTTTATTAAATTAGTCCAATGCTATTATCTTCCACAAGGATTCTTCTTTCAATATAAGCGCCCAAGATTCATAAGTTGTGTAGTTGATTTCAGGCTCTTTATCTGCTATTGTATCATTTTCTGTAGCCTATTTATAGAGAAGAATATAGTCTTTAGGGCTGCTCTAGTAGCTCACATTTATACAAGTTTATAAGAAGTCAGGATGAACATTTTGATTTTAGCAAATATAAATAAATGAAGTAAATCTTGTCACCATTTAAAAGAAATGATTAGAGTGTGATGGAATAAAAATTTTTGTTTTTATTATTTATTGGTACAATTTATATATACATAATTATCACATTCATTGTGGGGAATTTGTAGCTGTATGAGATATATCTTGATTCTTCTTTTTTCCCATTCACCTCCCCTTCCTTCAGCTTGTCTTCCCCTCCTTATTTACAAAACTTGGTTCCTATTTTATTCTTTTTATGTCATTTGTTTTCTTTTCACTTTCTTCCCTCCCCCTTCCTAGTTCTCTTTTTTGAAAACATTTTCTATTTGACAATATCTATTATACATTTTGATTCTTATCTACAGTTTCAGTTTCTTACAACAGAGAGAGAATACAATATTTACATAAATGTGTCTGATTTATTTCATTTAAGAGTATGGTTTCAAGGTCAATCCATTTAGATACAAATGTCTCATTTATCCCTTTTATGGATAAATAGTACTGTATTATACTTTTTAAAAACCCATATCTTTTTATAATCATTGTTGATGGGAATTTAGGCTGTTTCCAAGATTTAGCATTACTGTGATGCCATAAACATGAGTGAACATATATTACTGTGCTATAATGCTTTTAATTCTTTTGGAAAGATATCAAGAAAGAGAATAGAATGGTTGGATGGGACCCCTAGTTCTCCTTTAGAGGAATCTCCTCATTGATTTCCCTGCTGGTTGCACTAGTCTACATTCTCCTCAACAGTGCAGAACGCTGTCTTTTAACCAAGGTCCCTTCAGCATTCGTTATTTGTTGATTTCTTAATGATAATAATTTTTAAAGTGAGATATTTCATTATTGCTCTAATTTGCATCTCTCAAGTCATCAGTAATGTGGAACATTTTTTCTTTTTTCTTTTTCTTTTTATTTTAAAGAGAAAAAAAACAAACAAAATAAAACAGAATAAAGCTCATCAAAACAAACCAGTGTAAGTGACATAGGACTTCAAAACAATCGGAAATCAGTAATGGTTACCAGTATGCCTCTTGTGTTTAAAATAGCTGCAAGAAACCTCACACATAGTAAAAATCAAACAAAACAGAACAGAATAAAAGCAATAAAATCAAAACAATGAACACAACAAATGACTTCAAAATAAGATAATAGTGAACCCAAAATGGCTACCATAATATATCTTGCTATCTTTGAAATAGCTGCCCATGTCATTGGATAAAGTCAAACAAAACAAAATTAATAAAACACAGCACAACAAAAAATGCCAATGATGCAGGACTTCAAAACAAGATAACAGGGAATTATCAATGCTTACCACCTTCAGAAGGAGATCCTCCATGGATGCTACACTGCATATTGTTATCCTCCGAACAGGTGATCAGACTACTGGCTTTACAACTGCAAAGTCAGTGAAACACTAAAACACTACAAGCATTAAATTGTATTTAATTTCAATAGCTACCATCACAGCTCTTTTTTGTTTTACCAGATCAGGCAGTCACTTACAGCAGAGGAGAGGGTTGGCTTTTCCTGTTTCCCAGCCCACATACCATAAGGGGCTGGCATCTGGCTGTCCCCTCCAGAAGCCTGCACATGGCACAGATATGCAGGTATGGCTTGCGTCTTGATGACTTCTTGTCTTCCTCTGCAGTCCACAAATTGTGTTGACTCATGGAAAAAGGCTGGCATCTGGCTGTTCCCCCAGTGTACTGCTGTTGAACACTTTTTTCATACAGTTATTTGGTGTTTGTGTTTTTTAACTGAGAAGCGTATATTCATCTTAGATGTCCATTTTTGGATTGGGTCTTTTAACTTCGTGGATCTGATTTTTTAAAATTCTTTATATGTTCTAGATATTAGTGTTTTGTCAGAGGGACAGTTGGTAAAAAATTTACCCAACTCTGTGTTGTCTTTGCATGCAGTTTTGATTAGTTTGGCTACACAAATATTTTTAATAAGATGGTATTTCAGTTTTTGATTCTTTTTGATATTTCTTGTGTAATTAGAGTTTTGTTCATAAGGTCTTTACACATAAGCTTTCAAGACTTCTACATATTCTCTCATTCAGATTTAGTGTTTCTGTTTTAGCATTTAGATCTTTGATCCAATTTGATTTTAGTTTAGCACATGGCAATAGACATAGGCCTAGTTTTAGTCTTCAGCATGTAGAAAGCCAGTTTTTCCACCACCATCTATTAAAGAGGCTATTTGGCCCATTTGTCAAAGATAAAGTGGCTGAATGTATTTGGAAGCGTATCCATCTTCCAGTATGTTCTAGTAAACCACAGTTCTGGTTTTAGTTTTGTTGTTTGATTGTTTGTTTGTTTTGCCAGTACTATGCTGTTTTTATCACAGTAGCTTTGCAGTATAACTTCAAGTTGTGGATTGTGATGCACCCTGCTGTGCCTTTGTTGGCAAGAATTGTTTTCACTTCTGTAAAGCTCTTAAAGCACCAAATAAATTTTAGGAGTATTTACTTTGGCTCTGTGAATTATACTAGTAGCTTGATTAGGATTTTACAAAAGCTCTGTAACAATTTTGGGAGTATGGCCATTTTCACTACATAGGTTCTTTCTACCCAAAAGCAAAGGAAATACTTCTGTTTTCTGGAAACCTCTCCAATCCCTTTTTTCAGAGTATTTTAATTTTCTTTGTAGAGATCTTTTGCTTCCTTTGCTTGAAAAGTGTGATTTCTCTACTTTTTCTCGTATTGAGTTTATTCATGCACTGCAAATGCCTCTGCTTTTTGAGTGTTGAATTTTTTCCAGCTATTTGAATGAATATGGTTATTAAATCAACAAGTCTTTGGGTAAAGCTTTGTGATCTATGCAGAGTATCTTGTCATCGGCAAACAATGATAATTTAATTTCTTTCTTTTTTATTTTTATTTCCTTTAATTTTTTTTTCTCTTGTCTGATTACCCTGGCTAGTGTTTCATGAACTATACTGAATATAAATGATGATGGTGGACATCATTGTCTTGTTCCTGATTTTAGAGTGAAAACTTTCAGTCCCTTTGGTATGATGTTGGTTTGTCATAGATTGCTTTTGTCAAATTGAGACAATAAAAATTTATTTCAACTTTCCACAGGGTTTTTAAATCATAAATGGTTGTTAGATATTATCACATACTTTTTCTGTGTCTATTGATATGATCCTGTAATTTTTGTTTTGTGTTTGTTGATGTGTTATTTTATATTAATTGGTATATATATGCTGAATGATTCCCATATCCCTGGGATGAACCCTTCTTGCTCATGATATATAATCTTCTTGATGATTTGCTGCATTTGTTCATAAAATAGACAGTTCTGGTTTTTTTGGTTGTGTCCTTCTCTGGTTTTTGTATAACAGTAGTGCTTTCTTCCATAAATAACTTAGGCGAATGGCTTCCTTTTCAATTTCATCAAAGACTTTGAGGAGTAATGGCATTACATCTCTGCATTTCTTGTATAATTCAACAGTTAATCTGTCAAGACCTAGGCTTTTCTTTCTTTATAAAATTTAAGTAGTTTTTTATTTCATTGATGGATATTGGGCTATTTAGATATTTATATAATCTTGATTCAAATTTAGTAATTCATATGTATTTAGAAATCTGTCCATCTCTTCTATGTTTTCCATCTTTTTAGAGCTAAATATCCCACTGTAACAGATAGATCAAATAGACAAGAAATTGACAAAGAAATATCAGATCTGAATTAAACCTGTGAACAAATGGACTTATTTGATGTCTACAGAGTGTTTCATCCCACAACATCAGAATTCACTTTCTTGTCAGCTGCACATGGGATATTCTCCAAAACAGACCACATACTAGCCCATAGAACATGCTTTAATAAATACAAAGAAGTTGAAATTACCTTGTGCATATTACCTGAACATGGCGCAATAAAAATGGAAATCAATAGCAAAAGAAACCACAAAACCTACATAAACACATGAAAATCAAGTAAAACCCTAATGAAAAAATCAATGGATCACACATGAAATTATAGAATAAATTGATTAGTGTCAACCATTAAATGAAAATGCTGAAACAACATTTCAGAACCTACAGGACATGATGAAAACAGTCCTAATAAAGAAATATCTAGTGGTGAATTCTCAGATTAGGAAAACAGAAAGAGCTCAAACAACCAACCTAATATTGAAAATCAAATATTTGAAAAAGAAGAGTGAGGCAAGCACAAAGTTCATGCAAACAAGGAAATTATAGACATCAGAGCATAAATGAAAGCAATTGAGACAAACAATGCAAAGAATCAATGAATTCAAGTGTCGATTCTCTGAATGATTAAATAAAATAGATAAACTCTTAGGTAAAAGAAAGAAAAGACATAAAAAAGAAAGAAAAGACTCAAATTCATGAAATTAGGAACGACAATGGTGAGACCAAAAGATTATCTATACCTGTGTTGAGAACATGGACTATTTCTGTTTATGCTGCTTGTTACTTATTGACACCTTTATTGACTATGAGTAACTGATTTGTTCATCATAGCTTTTTATTTATTTTATGGAAAAAATAACACAAAATTACATAACAAAATATTAGACAACTAAATAGTTCTATTGCTGGCCTCATTTCACTTCTGCTAATTCCCTGACATTCTGCAATAAACAAACTACAAGAAGACTCAGGTTGCCATTGATAAGACTCAGACTCCAATGCAAGAGCCATAAAATTATAGTCACTAGTAGAAAGGTAGACAACATGTGAAATTTGTTTGACAGAAATGATGGAAAGAATAAACTCAGAAAATAAGTAAAACCCTGACATGCTATGCTTTAAATGTGGAAAAGTAAAAATATGACATTTAGGCCTTATAGCACTGAATATCTATCCCTAAGGGAGGCCTAAACTCTACAGTTGTTCAAAAGGAAACTGAAACTGAATAATGAGCTAAGGCTTAATTTCAGAAAAGTGAAAATTAGCATAAATTCAGAATAAGTGGTAATGAGATGAAGTATCTGTCATCATGTAACTAACAAAATTCATGACATATGCTCACAAACACACACCTTATCATGTGTATATATTCACCCAGTGAATCTAACCTTAACATTTTAGATATTAGTTATATGATCATCTACTGATTAATTCATTCAACAAATATTAATAAGGTCCTACAAGGTAGTACTTAATACTGTAAATGAGATAAATAGCTCTTCTTCCAAGGAGCCTAACACAAATGAGAAAAAAAAACATATTTAAGGTATGTACACACACAAATGCATGTATGTTAGATAATAAGTGATTAAAGAACAAACCAGCAAGGGATTTACAAAACAGGTGGGAAAGGAAGATGCAATTTTAGGTAGGGTGGTTGGTACAGAAAATCTCACATATTAGGAGATATATGAGTTAAAACTCAGAAGTGGACTTGGATCCAGCTACATGGGTAGCCTTGTGCTCAGAACATTAAGGGAAAAATTAGAACAAAGAAAACAAGCATTAGAAAATATGAAGGCTCTGGGAGATCCTGTTTTGAGTAACTGAAGAAGGGTGGGGACCAAGAAGGGTGGAGCTGAATGATCAACATGGAGAATAACAGTAGGTTTACAGAGCCAAACAGCATCCAATCATGGAGAGTTTCTCTGAGAAACTGTGTTTTGGGAACGTAGGAAATCATTGTGGATGTTAGATAAGATATACCTGTAGTCACTGACTTATGCTACTATGAATTAATATTTGTCAACTTTACAGTGATATGAAAGTACATTCAAATAGTCATTTGTTATTACTTTTCAGTTCAATATTCAATAAATCACATGGGATATCCCACATTGTATTAAAAAACAAGCTTTACAGTACAGGATTTTGCATAATTATAGGTTTCTATAAGTGTTTTGCATGTTTAAGAAACATTAGATGAAGCTATGATGTTTGGCAGGTTAAATGTATTGTAAACATATTTGACTATAACAATAGTTTCTGTTTATGATGAGTTTATTGGGGCATAGTCCCATCATAACTCAAGAAGAGCATGTGTTTTAAATGTGTTTCCCTGGCTGCATGGTTGAGATTACACTTTATAGGTCTGATGGGTCATTTAACCATGACTCAATAGGCCAAATTATTTACATGTATTTTACTATGGAGTCTTTAAGGTTAGAGTGGTTTCAAAGACAGAGTCGAATTTACTGCAGTGATTTATTATTACAGGAGACATAGACTTAGTCACAGAAGGGAATATGAAAAAAGAGAAAGTATGTCTGCTACCTCCATTAATTTAATAAAAGAAGTAAGTTTAATATCAAATTCTGTCTAATGACCACCTAACACCTCAGACTTTTACCTAAAAGTTAGCACTGCATAAATTAAAATGACACTAAAAATAATTGAATTCTAATTCACTTTCAAGGGCAATTTTCTGTGATTAAGATTTTTGCTGGCAATAAAATGTTCAATGAAAAAATAAAAATTCAACTCTTTTTTAAAAGAAAAATCACGGAACATGAAAATTCATAAACATGTTCAAAAAACTTCTCTATCCCACCATCTGGGAAATTATAGAGATAACTTTCCACAAATTCTATTGCAGGTGGTAGGGTAAAACTCTTGGCATTTTGTTAGTTACAAGCAATAAGTGGTGTGCTCACAGGACTTAGAAATTGTGCAGACATACAAGCATGCTGTTTATTTATAGCCATATCTGTAATTTGCTTTTGTTTAAATTGAATGAAAACAGAAGCTAGAAATAAGTATATACAGATGAATCAACTGCATCATATATGACAATAATTGAATGTGTATTAAAAATAGTTCCAAACTAATAATGTATACAGTTGCTATGAATTCATATGGTTCTTTTAACATTTAGTTACTAATATTCATTAAATTATAGTTGCTTTCATTTGTATTATTGATTTCTCTCTCTGCTTATACTAAACCATTATAAACTTAGATTTATTTATAAAAATACCTTCCTCTTGTTCAGAGACAGACAGAATATAAGTTGTAAGGGCATTTCATAGCTCTTTTTGACCCTTGAGGAGAAGGAAGTCTCAAGTTGACCTTCATGTACCTATTTAAGGAAAGCTATTATTGAACTGCTGTGTTTATAAGGTGATCTAATTCCCCAGGAATAGTAAAACTGAAGAAGAGGGTAATCATATTTGAAAAAGGGTAGGCTTATTCATTCAGCAGAAATTAGGAAAGAGCCAAGCAATGTTAGAGAGGGTGTTCTCATTTAGCACAAGGTGAAAGGGTTTGGTGAAGAGACACTGGTTGGAAATCCTCCAGGAAAAGAAACTTATATTTATTTATATGTAAACAAAGACTCAATGCCACATCTTCAAATTATATTCTTTGTGTAAGCAAATAGTGACTATTTGATGAGTGAACTTTTTTGTGATATTTAAGATTTTTATTGGGAAAATAGGGATTTATAGTTCATATATAAAATTGAAATTCTGAAGTATTTAACGTTCAAGTTTAGTATCAGTTTAAATGATATATTTAAGTAAATTAAAGATTAATGTAAATATATTTTCTTCCTAATCATTATTTAATTATTATATGCATTCAGTTTCCAACAAGGTAATGAGGTCTCAGGAAACAAATATATATATATATATATATATATATATATATATATATATATATAATGAAAATAATTGAATAAACAGGAGAAACTAGGTAGTCTTTCAAGTTTAAATAATCTTAAAGTGGATGTTAAACTTGGTTTGATACATGTTGTTCCATCCTCTTCAAGAAACCATTTCTTTCATAGCTGTGGCCAACATCCACCTGCATGTTGTAATTCTTTATCGTAAAAAACCTGTCTCTTCATTTGCTCCTGTTCATTGAATGAATATTGTTAAGCAACAGTTACATAATAGATTATGTGAGGGAAGAGAAGCCATGAAAATTATCTTCTCTTCAGGATGAATCCTCCAAGGAAAAAAATACAAAACAATAAAATACCAATAAACATCCCCATAGAGGTTAGCACAACATGCTATCATAGCAAAGAAGGAAAATAGGTCATGAACAAACTTTATTTTCTTGTGGTGTTGCTCAGCAGTGTATTGATTGATTGCAATTTTTACAGAGAAATTTGAATGAATTGCTGGACCTAAATTTACATTGTGGTACCATGATATGTAAATGAAGCTTAAGGTAATCCAGACACTGAAGAAAGATAATAACAAATGACAGCCTGAAGAGGGAAAGATGCACTAATTGGAAGAAATCTTTAAATGGTAAAAACCCAGATTATTCACTGCAGTGTTAAGGCATGAATTTGAGAAAACCACTTTTTTACAAATTATCACGTGATTTATTTTGTGTTGCAAATATGCACTAATAATAAATTGTAAAATGAAGTGCTTAATTATATATAAAATACATAATTATATGTAATACTAGTTAAACACTTATATGAAATTCACATTTACATTACTTTAAGTCTGCCATAAGAACACCTCACACGTGGTATTATTTTTAGGTGAGCTTTTTCATCACAAGTTATTATTGCTCTAGTGTAGTCAAGATTGATTTTAATTAGCATTAGGTTTAGTTTAGAAAATATTGTTTTCAATTAACATTGCTTCAAATATTATCAAAATCTTATCATTTTCACAAAACACAAATTTACTTTCCCAAATTTTTGTAAGTTGGAATGCTGGCTAGCGTGAATGGAGTCTAGGGATCAAGGTCTCACATAGTTAAATGCGAGGTTTTATCTAGGGTGATGTTTGTATTTTAAGCTCAGGATTACTTTCCAAGATTAAGCAGATGGTGGATGAAATTCAATTCCTTACATCTGTACAAATGAATTTTTCAGTTTATTTATGGTCAGCTCCTGGGCAGTATCTGTCGTTCTCGACATGAGAGCACCTATACAATGTAGTGTTTGTGTCTTCAGAGTAGCAAGTGGTTATCTCTGTTGCTTTCAGTTATAACGTTTTTGTCTCTGATCTGTAGACCAAGACTTAAAGTTTCATATAATTAGATAAACCTTTCCAAATGATTGTCCTTTGATTAATTTAAAGTTAACAGGTTAGCCAGTGTAATCAAGTCAGTAATCTTTTCAAAATGTGTTTCACGGGAGTGATATTTAAGATGCCTGTTGACATTCAATGGGAGGTTTACAAGGGCAAGGATTATAAAGAATCATTTTATAATTCCACTTCCATGAATGCCCACCCTTCTTAATGAACTCTCTCTCCTAACACCCTGCAATATTCTACTGCAATTATAATTCTGTTGAAATTCTCCATCACTTTTTCTACATATGCTCACATAAACTTACAGTTTAGGGTAGACACTGCTCAAATTTCTTCCCACTGCTCTTGGTTGTAATGGAACATAGAAATATGTGACACTTGCAGTGGTGACAGGGTAGTGGCATATCCCACTTAGAACAACATAATTTACAACTTACGTGCAGTAAGACCCATGCCCATATTAATAACCTGATTTAAAAGAATTGGATCTCCAGATATGGCTTGCAGCATGGAAACCCACAGGTAGTAAAGCAGGGGAAGCCGAAACTGACCTCACGTATGTCTCATGGCTCAAGGGCAATTGTTTTTCATTTTATCATGTTTACTGTCTGTTAAGCAGTTTCTTGGTATATTTATGTATTTGTTGGTAGTATTAAGTACATAGAAAAAAGTCTTCATTTTTGATCTTTATTTTAAGTTCTGGGATGTTTCTACTTTCCTACATGTTGCTCACAGCCTCTTCCCTTCACCAGTGTCCCTTGGGGCAACCTCTGCTGCCGTGCTTTGAATTTCACTGTCATTATTGCCCTCCGATAGCCTTTCTATTAGGACCTGTAAAACACCAATAACAGTATGGGACAAAGCTGAGAATGACAACTAAGGGAGAAAGTGAATTGAATGTTTTTATCCTTCTCATATTGCTTTTTTCATTTTTTACTTTTACCATATTTATCTAACTTTCTTCCCATTTGAGAATATTAGCGATTCCACCATTATAGGAACTCCTTCAATTTTAAAGGTATATTGACAAATTTATCTGGTTAACACAGTTCCTGAACATATTTTTGAGTTTTCTACTAACACTTGCCACACTTCATACACAATAGGTAAACTTGGGAACAAAAGAGAGTTCACACAAATTTTACAGCCAGTGATCATAAAAATTGAGAAAGACAGTTCAGATATTCAAAAACAGATATGCTAAAATACTTTGGGTACAAAACATAGGATTCTGTGTTTGGATAATAAAAGGAGAAATATGCGAATACTATAAATTTATAAGGAGCAACCTTATGCACTGGAGAGACAGAAAGAAAATAAGATTTGATGTGAATTAAGTGAGAATCAAATGATATAATTTTGAGTGAAAAATTCAAGTCGATATATCAGGTATATAAAATTTATTAGTCTGCAGCTTTGCATATAGTTAGGAGCTACAATTACGGTTATATATGATATTTAAATTCATGATAATGCAGAGATCTATTATTGTAGAATAACATGGATTATAATTCTTTGCAATAGTATGTATATGCCGGGCATGGTGGTACATGCCTCTAATCCCAGGGAAAGTGTGGGATAGCAGGCTCTCATGAGTTCAAGGCTAACCTGGACACTGAGTTCAATGGGAGCCTGAACTACATAGCAAGACTCTCTAAAAAATGGCAAAAAAAACCCAGTTATGAACAACTTTATAAATGATACAAATACATTTTTTATAATTTGAAAAATTATCTTTCACTACTTCTAGGTGAAAACATGTTATTCCCACTTTGCTGTCTTTAAAGTTTGGGATTAATTGGAAACTTTTGAAATAGTCTCAAAACAAGCTATTTGTTTTTGAAACTCAATATTTCCATACATAAATGATGCTTAAATGTTCTCATGGTAAGTTTGAAGTACTAAAACAAATTGCCATAGACTGGTAAAGATTTAGCCAACACACATTTATTGTTTAGGGATCTGAAATGTAGAATTTCTAAACTCAAAATTTCAAAAGATTTAGTATCTGTTTAAGTCTTGATTTATACATAAATTATCACTAGAACTGAACTCAAAGATTTTCCAATTAGGTACTTCACCAACACATTTTAATTTTTTTTCTATATATCTTGAGACAGGAGCTTGGTAAGTCACCATGTTACCCAAACAAGGCTTAAACTTACTATTCTTCTTCCTTATCTTCCAAGGATGCTGGGAGTGTTAGTGTCCACCACCAGTGTTTATCCATTGGACAATAACATCAACAATACATTCAATATTACATTTGTATTTACACTATCTCAGGAAAAAGTGCTAGTACTTTGTAGGTAGAGTGCTGTTGTACCATTTATTAGTTGGTAATGAGGACCTGGTCGTAATCATACCAAAATTAGATAGAAATGAAATTTTTCCCAGCTCTAAATTTTACTGAAGAATAGCCACTGAACAACTCAATTATTATTGTACTTTATGCATTAATATTTTCCCTGTACTACCATATTTAAATAAAGTCTTTGGTTTAGGATAATAAATTTGGGTATTTAAAAACAAAAATTGTGTGTTTAGATAGGAAGTTGTATATATCTGTTGTCTCTCAACATACAATTCTCATATCCTGTCCTAGTAACTACTCCACTGTAGGATTATTTATACTTCTTATTCTTTTTATCTTCTAATTTTTATTTTTTTTATTTTATGGGGAAAAAATTTCATAACAAAATAATAGGAGAATAATAAAAGTTAATATATTTCATGTTGTTATATTTTAAGTAGCTGCTCAGAACATAAGATATGGGCATAAAAATTTCTCCAATTGTTGTTAGCACAAACTTTCCTTTTCAATGAACTTAGAGACACTGATAGCTTAGCTGATTTGCATTTTTCCCCTTTTCCCTTCTGTCCTGTCCTGTTTTTCCATCCTACTTCCATTTTCCTTTTGAAAAATTTCTTTCCACTTCACAACATCTATATTTTAGACCTTTTTTACTCATTCAGTTTTTCACATCAGGGAGACAGTGCGATGTTTGTACATGTGAGATTGATTTATTCACACATTAGTATGGTCTCACGATACATCCATCCACTTACGTATAAAAGTATCAAGTTTATCCTTTTTATGGTGGGGGAGTACACTATAAAAATTCCACCTTTTTACTCATTCCTCAGTTAATCAGCATTTGGGTGGTTTCCAAGATTTCGCTCTTGAAAATTGTGCTGTTATAAACATAGGTGCTCATAAATCCCTGTAGTATGATATGTTTAATCCTTCTGGGTATCCCTGAAGGAGAAGAGCTGAATGGGATGGGATCTCTAATCCTAGTTTTTTGACAACTTATTTTTACAGTAGTTTTACATGTATAGAGTCTAGTACCAGTTTTTACAACACCATTTATTAAAGAAGTTCTCTTTCTTCCAGTGAACATGCTTGGCCCCTTTGAGAGAGAGAAGTGTGTTTGTAGTTGTATCTGCACTTTCTAATCTGTTCCACTGATCCTCAAATCTGTTTTATTTTTTGCCAATGTCATGCTGTTTTTCTCATCGTATGTTTGTAGTATAATTTCAAGTCATGAATAATGATGCATCCTGTATTGTCTTTATTTCCTAGGTTTGTTTTCACTATTCTCTTTACTATGATGTTGCTTGTTGATTTTTCATAGTGACCTTTATCAGATTAAGACTATCTATTCAAATTTTCTGTTGAGTTTTTATCATGAATGCATGTTGGACTTTGTCAAATACCTTTTCTGCATCTATTAAGAAAATCATGTGGTTTTTGCTTTGGCTCTGTTGATATGGTGCATTATATTTACTGATTTGCATATGTTGAACAATCCCTATGTTCCTGTGATGAACTCACTGGGTCATGTTGTATTAGCTTCTGTATGATTTGCTGCATTGTTTTTGATAGTATGTTCTTGAGAATTTTTGAATTTATGGTTTTTATGTCAGTGTAACACTTGTCCCAGGAATTAATTCGTGACCATTACTTCCCTTTTAATATGTTCACTTCCCTTTTAATATGTTCAAAGAGTTTGAGGAGTATTAGCATTAAACCCTCTATAAATTTCTTGTTGAATTTAATAGTGAATCCATTATAATCTAGGCTTTACTTTCTTGGTAACTTCTTAATTACATTTTCAATTTCATTGACTGATACTGAGCTATTAAGAATTCTTTATATCTTCTTGATTCAGCTTTGCTAACTCATACATATCAAGGAATCTTTCCATTTCTTCTGTGTTTCCCATCCACGAGACTAAAGATTTTTGAAGTAGGTATTAATGATCTTCTAAATTTCCACAGGATCTGTCATGATTTCATACTTTCATTCCTTATTACATGGTTTTGAGTCTTTTCTTTCTTTCTTTCTTTCTTTCTTTCTTTCTTTCTTTCTTTCTTT
>PVJX010011570.1:0-53143 GCA_004027295.1 Dolichotis patagonum | reverse complement strand
CTTCAGAGCCACTGGACAAAGAAACTTCTAAAAACTATTGGTAAATTTCTGGTAAATTTAATGTAACTTTTATTATAGCTTCAGTTTTCACTTGTCTCTAACAATTAAACTTATTACATGCATAATAAAACAATGATACCTAGCATTTATTGAGGGGTTATTATGTGTCACATCCTAGGCTGAGTTAAATTATCTTTCTAAACTGCAAAACAATCATGTGTTGACAGTGATACCTCAGTAAAGCTGGAAAAAATGCACCCCAAGAAGTACATTAAAATCTATTAGCTTTTTTATGTTAATAAATCTTATAATACAGATATTAGCAAAAATTACTGATGACAGACAAGGAACATTAAGTCATGCATAAATTTCCCTCAGAACCTCAGATTATAAGTGTAGTTGAAATTTACAAAGAAATATTTAATAGAGAGACATTTTTTTCAGCAAGATTTAGTTCCCTATCTACATTTCCTTGAGATGAAAACTGTCCGTGGTTCTGAAACTTGATCACCTTAGTCCAGCACTCATTAGATGGAGGTAACCTGGTTTGTCATTCTATAAAAATCCCACAATTATTTTTGTTCAGAAGTAACTATTGTGACTGATGTTTCAATGTTAGTTCTCTTTGTCTCAAGTGTAACTTCATATGGCAGCTATAATTATCCTGAGTTCTTAAAGATAGAGATACTTTCGTTGCAATTTGAATGGAAGGTTGTTGGAAAACGGTAAATTTTCTTCACACAAACTGAGTCATCGACTAACATTCTAATACCTTAATAACTTACATGGAGTTTTTAACTTCCGTCTGGCATATTTCTTATAGAAATCTCATTGTCTCCTAAAGAGTCTATAACAGAAAACACACTTTGCAGAATATACACTATGCCCTGTGGTTTAGAGGATTTTTCTCTGTCACCCACTCTTTGTACTCCATGTTAAGAAGGATTAAAAGACAAAATTAAAATCTTCCAAGCACCTCAGTATTTTATGACATATATTGTGATGTTATTTCCATTAACACAGAGAGAAACTGAGGCTTAGAGAGCTGCAAGTCTGTATGGGCAGTAAGTGGAGAAGCTATTATTCAAACTGCACTTCATCTGACTCTGATCATTTTCTTTTATAAATCTCAATCCTGAGTTGTCAACGCTAATGTCAGATTTACTCCAATTTACAACCATAAGGTTGTGGGCCTTGATTTGCACAAATGTCTTAGCCATGTGCAAGTGTCACAAATAAATGCTTAGAAAAGGAAGCATGGCAGAGAGGGAACCAAGGTCTGGACAGCTGACTGTCCTTGATTTGATGTCTTCTGACCATGTTGTCTTGCACTGATGAAGACATTTTGTGGACTTTGCATAAAACAACGAATCTTAGTGCCTCACCTGAGTGATTCTCAGGGTTAATGTACACCTGCTGAGTTTCATCCTGTGTTGTTTGTTCCGATATTGTGTTGTGCTCTGATCATGTATTGATTCCCATTTCTCTACCACTTTTGTCCAGAATTAAGGCTCCCTGGAAGTATTTCCCTTGTTTAACGCATTTGTCACCAGTACCCCTCAGCACCGAGAACAGTGTCTGAGTAAGAGGTAATTCATGATATTAATTGCATAAAATGAGAGAGAAGAAGATCCTAAGGCTCCTGTGCAAATCAGTATGGAGGACTAATCTATCATCAGGGTTGCTATGTTTGCTGCCCTCATCACACAGCAACGTGGCTGACCATTGTCTCTCTTCTGGATGATGGAGTTGGGCTCTGGCTTGACCTGATATCTTACCTTTCATTTCAGTTTGCAAGTTTTAACACTTTCACATTTTAAACTTTTTTTAAAAAAGGTAACATTGATTCATTCAACCACACAAACATTTGAGACTAACAACTACATATTGAAAGTAACCACCAATTATGTAAACATATTACTTGAAGTATAATTGTTGTCTTCCAGCTGATAAAGAGGGACATAAGTGGAGAGAAATTTGGGAAGGCTTCGTTCTTCATTGTGTTTCAGATAATTGGCTAGTTTTCCCCTTAAAATGGAAGTGTAATTCCATTGCTGACATTTAGCTCTAGGCCGCCTGTGAGCAGAGACCTCTGCCAACCAAGGAGGACAGTGAAAGTCTTATTTTTCCTTGATGGCTCATCTGTTCCTGCTGTCTCCTGAAACTCTGTTAAGGCTTTGGTAAAGCAATTAACTCACAGTGCAGCTAGAGCTGTCCTAGCCCATCCATTTCATCAGGCAGTTTTTGCCAGGAACAAAATAATCTGAAACTGGCTTAATAAAACAGGAAGGATGGTTTGAGTTCCTTACTTACTGGAAACACCAAAGCATAATTAGATGAGTTTTATTTAGCTGGAAAAGATCTTACCAATTTTGGGAATTTATTACTGCATAGTTACAATAAGATGCACCTCTACTTTGTACATATCAAATTCAGCTCAGATTCATACTAAAATTTAAAATGAATTTAAATTTGTATATCACAAATATTTGCATTTACCTGTAAACATCTCGTATTCTTGTGTACCAAAATTCTTTAGAGCAAGTCGTTCTGATATTAGTTTTTCCATATGTTCAAAGTCGTTCTGGTATTAGTTTTCCCATATGTTCAAAGCAGGATGAGTGGCTTACAGCATTTAGGCCTGGAATATTCACTCCTGTTTGACCTCAGTGACACTAGTTCATGCACAGAGAAGCTAAAATAGGTTATATCATATGGTTTTGCCACAATTTAAACTTTTTAACATATAAGAGAATGTTTCAACTTAATAACAGTTTCACCTTGTGAGAGCTGGTTAGGTGCAAACTAGTTACTTTTAAGGGACTGAAGTGGCTCTTCACATGGCAGTTTACACGACACCATCACACACATTAACTCCTGTGATGCCTCTCACAGCCTTTTCGGAAAGATCGAGAATAAATCACAGAGGGTCCTAGAAGGGTCAGCGATTGGAGTTACGTACTCCAAGTCTCCCAGCTGGGAGATGGTTGTGCTGGGACAATCCCAAAGGCCTACTTACTTCCTATAACAATTTAATACAGTGTTCTTTTCACTGACTGACATCCTCAATGATTTCAAGTAGAATTTTCTTTATATAACATCGCTTCCCGGCCCTTTTCTGCCCAATTCTCAACAGATTCCTGAGCCGGCACTTGTGAGCATCCAATCTATAACCAGTTTCAGAAGCATCAGAAGAGTGCTCCGAGTCTAGAAAAGAAGTCAGGTGTTTTTGGAGATAACCCACCCAGTTTCCTTTCCTTACTGGGCCACTCCAGTCCTCAGCACTCCGGGACTCATCTAGAGATCGCCCTGATCCAGCAGCCCCGACAAAGCTCTGAGCCTCCGATCAGCTCAGGGCCTCCCCCAGCTGTTCTTCACGGCTCCATTCCTGTATTATTTACTGTTCATTTTCCTGGCACCTGCTTGGTATGTCATCCAGTTTAATGCCTTTGCGTGTCGCTGGAGCCTCTGAGGATGAAAGTTAATTGTCTTGTGGTTTATCTCCTTAAAATACTGAAAATCAGATGAAGACAGATAGCTGACTATATCACTTTATACTCATCACTCTAATTTGAATAATACTGTTAAATAAAAAATTCTAGATAAATATCTACAAAATGTTGGGATATCTTCCCACCCTGAATTAATCATCTTTAGTAAAGATGTAAACAGGTTTTCTATTGTAGACATATTGTTAATCAGAGCCAAGTATAGAAACTTGCACACATTTCTTGTCTTTACATATTAGCAAAAGTGGCCAAATGTATAATTTTAAAGAATATTTATTGTTCAAAGAAATACATTTGGAAACACACATATGGTTATTGTGTTTTTAATAACAATATGTAACATTTGTTAAAGGCTTAAACTGTGCTGGGGACTTTTGTATCTGTGGTACATATTTTTTCTTGTAGCTGAGACAAAATACCTGGCACTCAAAATTAAGGAAGAAAACATTTATTTCACTTGTGGTTTGTGGAGGTTTCAGACCATAACTGACTGGCTCCAAGGCAAGGTGGCACAGCCTAGGTGCAAGTGTTCAATGCAGCTGAAGATCACAAAAGTAGCAAGAATAAAAGGGCTACTAACATGTTGGTGGGCATAGCACTCACACCATCTCCGTGCCCTCTTCTTGCACAGACTCAGGATGTTTACAAAGTGAGGCCCCTGGGCCCCTGCTGAGTCACTTACTTAAACTTCAAAACTTCTCAAGTTGACACAATGAACAACATCCTAGAGCAACAAGGGTATGTCCGGTACATCCCGGGATGTAGAACTGCTGAGTTACTTAGTGAAGCTTCTAGACTTCTCAAGTAGACATGATGCATCAACCGTTATAGCCCGGGATTCTTGTGGCTATGGGGTATACGTACTAAGTCATGTATTCCTCATAGGAAACAATCTCTAGAGAAGCAGAACAGTTACGGGTTGACAAGGCGGGCTCCGTAAGAGACCCCTGGCCTGTATTCTATTTGTCTTTAGACCATGGACTTTTTAAATATAGAATTATTTTTGCCTAATTAGCTCCTGGTGAACATTATATGGTTTATAAATATTTAATTAACAGAGGGATTAACAAAGATACAATATTGCTTAAAATATGTGTTTGGATTCCATGTTGGAAATTGATAGGCAAGAAAATCCATCTCATTACCGTATAGTCCCCCTGCGTCTCAGTCTAGAAATGGTATTATCTAGCTTCAGGGACTGTCTCAACTTCACCTGACCTTTGGATAATTCCACAAAGTTAATCACCTTGAAGGACATCAGAATAAATCAAATTCAGGCCACTGGGACTATTGGCACTTTGAACGGGATGATTCACTGTTACTGTTTTCTCTGTGCACTGTAAGAAGCTTAGTAGTATTGCTAACCTCTTCCCACAGGATGTCAACCTTGGCATTCTCCTACCCCAGCTCACAAATATTTCTCATCAAATATCCAGGATAGTGGGAGCTAGAGCAAAATTAACCCTGTTTAAGAAACACTATTGTACTGTGTACTAGCAGAGGTGCATACCTATAATTCCAGAAGTCTGGGAGGCTGAGGCAGGAGGACTGTAAATTCAATTCCACCCAAGGAAACTAAGTGACTTAGTCACTAAGTTGCTAAGTGACTTAATGTGACTTCTTTTCTTTTTTGTCTGGCTCAAAGGCCTTGAGCTCAATCCCTAGTACCAGGACCAAAACAAATTACTATTTTCCCCTTTCTTTCTTTCTTTCTTTCTTTCTTCTTTCTTTCTTTCTTTCTTTCTTTCTTTCTTTCTTTCTTTCTTTCTTTCTTTCTTTTTCTTTCTTTCTTTCTTTCTTCCCTTCCTTCTTTTCCCCTTGACAATTCTCCAAATATGATATCCACACTTAAAAGACAACAGCTAATCTAGAATAAGTGGACAAGTTCAAAGAGAGCTACACCAGTTTGGATGCATAAGTTCTTGCGAGTCATTCAAGTTAAATAAACACATAGATTGGCTCCTTCCTCTCATTCATCAGATGACTGAGGGATACAGGGCACACACGGGGACTTGGCCTCATTGAGTGAACGCCACCAGGGCCTCCTGCTGCAGGATGGACCCTGCTCTTCCTCTGTCCGTTGCCTCCCCTCCCCTGTGGCTCCCTCTGCTTTCACTCCATCCTCGGGTCCACCCACAGTGGCACACACTGCTTCTTCAGAACCATAGCAGCTTCGCAGCTTGCTTGTTGACTGTCAGGGAGGGTGAGGACTTCTCAGCTTTGCAGAGACACAACCACCCCGCCAACTCCACAATTATCGCTAAACGCACGGATGTCCACAGCCTCAGAATTGATGGGCTGGGCAGTGCAGATCGATGGCAGTGCCACAGTAAACAGTCCTCCCTCTTCCTCAGCCTTGAAGCCCCACGTAAGAGGAGCAGACAGCTGCACAACCCACGGCCTTGAGCTATCAATTTGATTTAACAACAGCACCACCACTCTGACAGCTCAGCAGCCAATTAGTAGTCCCAAGTCTTCAGTATTAATTGTCCACATTTCCCCCTGCAAGTTGCTAATTGGTTGAAGTGAGCAGTGGTTGGCTGGGCTGCTGAAGTAGAGGGAAAGTGTAGCCCTGCACCCTTTTCCTGCTGAGCATATTCAGATTAGAGGGGATGCTAATGGGCAAACCGCTCTGAACTCTTGCTAGAGCTCAGAATCATGGTCCTAGATCACAAGATGTTGTTAGGTTTGTAAATTATGGGTGTTGCTCTGTTTCATTTGATCAACCAGTATCCCAAGTATTGGAGTTGCTTGAAAGATACATAGACTGAAGAAATATTGTTCTCCCAACTCCCTTGAAACATCAAGTCTGCTATGAATTTACATTTTGTTCTCATAACTGTGGGTATAAAACAGTATCAGTGTGTTTGTTATTCATCTAAACCAGCCGCCCCTTCCCTACTTTCCAAATCTCTGCTCTTCCCTGCCTGGTTGGAAGACTGACCTCTGGCTCTACTTAAGGGGGGTGATTGGGGATTAGCCTGCCAGACACAGGCAGACTCCACGTCCTCTTCCTCCCGGCTTTGGTGCACATGTCTGGTTTTGGATATAAGTAGACGGTGCTTTATCTTTGGCTCCATTTGTCATCACCCTGAAGTTGTGTCATTGCCTTCCTTTTCTTGTCCATGTCCATCTAGAGGAACAACAACTACCACTGCTGGTTTCCAGGAGCCTCTGTAAAGGGTGATAGTCTCCTGACACCTACGCACACCTCTGTTGGTTGTCCTTCCACTCAGTCCTTTTAAAAATACTACATGACTGTGCTCCTGTGTATTTGACATGCCTGCTAGTTTTTGTTGCCCTTTTTCAACAAGGGGCTGGGTGTTCAGTTATTACTGACAGGTGCACCAGCAGAGAAGACTGGGAAGCCTGTCTTTCTCAGGTGCTCAATGCTTCTGCGACTTACATCTCATTGCTAAGCAGATCCTAGGACCACAAATGACTTGAAAGGGGCGTGGGAGTTTAATATGCTTGTACCCAGTAGGGGGAAAAACTAGGAATATTTAGTGAACAGAACTATTGGCTATAGAAATATTATTATGTTATTTCACAGATGATAAAATGTCACTCAGAGAAATAAGCCACATTTCCCAGCATCATTAGAGAAAATAATGGTATAAAACTCAGCCCTGAGACTGAGTATCCCAGTACCAATGATAATATCCACTCAGTAGTGGATTAACTAATAGTCAGCTTGTAACATCCCGCTGAAGCAAATCAGCCTGGTACTGGGTGTGAAGGGCCCACCTGGGAATTGTTGCCAGTAGCATAAAGGAGAACCAGAAGGAAAGATGGATGCTTTTGATTCTCCTGCAGAAGCTTATCATGCTGGTTTTCATGATATGAACTTAGCTGTTATTATCATAGGAGGAGTTAGGATCCTCACTGTCACTGTGGATGGCTGTAGTTCTTTTCTGGGGTGCTTTGGTCCTGACAACAGTGCAGACCCCTCAGCCTGCTGACACAGATCCTTCACCCCGCTGGCTCAGACTTTCTGGTTACCACATTGACCTTTGGGATTTCCCAGTATAGACCCTTGACACAGACTTGTATGAGACATTGTTGTGGGCTGCGGGCCCTCAGCTGGATTCTTTGGGTCTCTAGTGTGTGGACAGATCTCTTGCACTCCTCTGCATTTAAATATTACAGAATAATCCTATAAAGTATGTGTCTTATATTAAATCTATTCCCTTTTAAACCCTGACTACAACACAGGTATATGAAAAATCATACTGATATGGCTCCTACTTCAGTCCAATAACTAAATTTAATAGGTTCTTCATAGGGACTAATAAGTTCTTTACTGATAAATTTTTAAAAAGCTGAATCGATTTGCATGAAAGGATGTGTTCTGATTTTCTTTTGGATACAAGTAAGGATATGTCTATTTTTTATTCAATCCCATTAGCAAATTATTTACTCACAGTAAAGAAGAAACACATGGGACTGTCTTCTTCCTTTTTTCTTTTTCCTGCTCTTCCTTTTTTAGGGATTGTTTTACTGTTAATATACCAGGCTGAGAGTCTAATGCATCCGTGATCTGGGGGTCATTGAGAGACCATTCCCTTGGTGCCTCCGCTTCAGAATTCATGTGTGAGTCAGTGTGCCAGTGTGAGACGCTCCTGTGAAAGTGGAAATGCTCTGTGCTAACCACCCACGGTGGGAACTAAGCGGTCTGCCTGCATCATGGGGCAGAGGGAGAGGACTTTGGCTTCTCGTACATCTCTACAGTGCTATATAAAGAGCAAGAAACTAGTGACCAGGACTTCTAGGTTCAGGGCACTTTTCTTGTCAGTGACCACATGTCTGCAATCTTTGCATTTGTTTCTTGCATGGTCAAAAAGTTCCTTCCTGTCACAATGTTTTATGATTAGCCTAATAAAGTGTAATGCTTTGTGAGATATATACTAAAGTAATATACTACAGCTATTCTTTTGTGTGTGTGTGTGTGTGTGTGTGTGTGTGTGTGTGTGTATGTGCCGGGGATCAAACTTACAACCTAGCACTTTTGAGGCAGGCACTTATGCCACTGAGCTAAATCCCCAGCACTATAACTATCCTTATCTAAAACATAGTGGACTCTTCCTTTCTTCTGAGTACAAAATCTCAGAGGTGTGTGGGAGGAGGAAGTCATTTCTGGTGTCTTTTATTTCTATTAATTGTCCTTTTCCTAGATTAATTTTTTTTCCTAATTAGGGAGTCATCACACTGTAACATCCCCCAAAGGATTAGCATTTGATGAGCTTTTCCATATGTCACAGTTATTAAGATCAGAAACTAAACTCTTGGCAATGACCTAAATGATGGAATTAATTGTTTCCATGCCTTTGTACTTTGTGGGCTACCAGAGCCTCAAGGATCACAGGAAATATGCTAATATCCCGGAAGAGTGAACGTATAATTTGCTTAGAGAAACAAAACCAGCATGCACTCCTCAGGACAAAGCAGAAGAGCACAAAGGTGTGGGGAGGGAGTAGTCAGGGACATTGCATTCCACTTCCGGTCCAGTACAGGTGCAGGATGGGAAGAATAAAGATGGATTCCCATGAAATTAGGAGATCAAGCTGAAGACTCACACTTCACTTCACAGTGTCGCCCTCCTGGGCTTCTCAGTGCTGCCTGGAAATCCCGCCGCATTCCCCTTTCATTGTCCAGTTCTCCCAGAACACTGGCATCTCCTTTCAGGCTTCCTGTAATTCCTTCTCTGTCCTCTCTCTGCCAATGACCCTAATTTCTATTTTGTGTAGAAAATATTAGCAATTGGAGGAAAATTTCTGCGGGCTCCTCTCACCATTGTGTAGTGTTAGAGCTGTGCATAACCCTCCCTGGGTGTGCAGATCATTTCTCTACCCTCTAAGGGCCAGCATCCTCCCCACCCCCGGTCTCAGGCCTTGTTTTCTCCCATATATTAGAAATATCACTTCAGGGATGTTGTCTCTTTTGCTCTTTCACTTTTCCTTCAACTGGATTATAATCTGAGCCCAGTAACACATTAGGTTTTCAGGTGAGATATATCATATTTTGCAAAAAATAAGACCTAACTGGAAAATAAACCCTACTGTGATTTTTCAAAATATTTAAAATATAAGCCCTATTTCAAACATAAGCCCCCGTTAAGATCATCAGCAGGACAGATGCACTTTTTTCCTTTTTTGCCAGCACTGCAGATTGAACTCATGACCTCATACATGCCAGCTAGGTGTTGTACCGCTGAGCTATGCTCCCATCCCCAGACAGAAGCATACACTATGCCCTTCACAACAGACGGTGGGTGTACTGAGTTATAAAATAATAATGTTGACATAATATAAAAATTATAGTATTAACATTAATGCATAGAATAAATTATACATAACAGTAAGTATTTATAAATACTCAGGTGGGCACCTTTGGATGAGAACTTCCTGTCTATGTAAGTAGATGAGCTTGAGACATTGCCAAGGGACCAGCTGAATACGGACACAATGCACAAATCATGTGCTCACTCGATGACAGCTGTCTGTGGTTGTGTCTAGTACGAATCTTCATCATTCAACACGTTGTGTGTTTTAATGGTGTGTTACAAGCAGGCCACATGGACAAAATATGCACATTTAAGGAGAATTCTATTGCTGGACATAAGCAACAGAGGGCCAATAGCTCTATAGGAAATTCAGGCCAGAATCTGGGGTTTGGAGAGTTACAGTTACATTACAGAAAGACAACATGATGGTATTTGAATAAATGGAGATTTTTGTATGTGAATAAAGGTAATTCTTGTGCACAGATAAGTATAGATGCTTGTACATGAAAAATAAGATATTTCTGAAAATAAGCCCTACTATGTCTTTTGAAGCAAAAATTAATATAAGACCTGGTCTTACCATAATGGAAATATAGCATGTATGTGTGCTTTACTCCCACTCACTTGTTCAGTTATTTCATTTTTCCACCATTTACCTCCTGCCTTTATATCTTCTTCAGAGTTATTCTATTATGTTTCAAATTTATCTTCTCCAATTTAGTATTCAACATATTTTTATGTGAACTCTTTCCTTGCAGTTCCACTGAACATACTCTTGTCAAAAATTTGCAAAGCATTCTGTGTTCCTGAACTCAGCAATTAATTCTTAGACTTAATTTTGATACTTTGGGTTACATCTGCCTTGTTAAAATACTCTTTATGCTTGGCTTCGAGGACATTTCTCCTTGGCTCTCCTTTTGTATAATTGGACCTTCCTTTTCTATCTTCTTTGTTTCTTTGAATGCATTGACAGTTATAAAATGAGAAAATCTCAGAGCTAGGGTCTCTGTGTAGCCATCTAACTCATGACTGCATTGGCCACCTACAAATTTATAAATCTAAGGTTTATATCCATGCCCTGTGCACGGCACAGGAACCTCACACTGAGCATCACCACCTGGCATTTTGGAGGGACCTCAGAATTAATCTGTTCAGATATAAAATAAAACACCCTCCTCACACTTGCCCCACCTGCAGCATTCATGAACAGAAATCTCATCTCTCTTGCTTCTCAGGATGAAATCCTTGCAAAGACATTTGAATATCTTCACTGTCCATTGTCTAACATAGTTTACCAAAACTTGTCATTGCCTTCCTCATAAGATATTCACAACCCTACTGCTCTGTCACTCTTTTCACATTCTGTGTAAGTTAGCATTGTTCCCTGGATTATTACCACTGGCTTCCCTGATTCTGCCTTCTCCTCTTTCCTCTTACACCATGAAAACATAAAATACATCACGCATGCCTCAGTTTGCAACCATCTATTTGTCATTAAGGGATTCAAAGTGAAAAAAATTCTAAGTTCTGTGAAACATAATAAAGTGGCTATGTCTACAGCTTTTGAAGTGGAGCAGGGAGTTTGTTAGAGGGATATGCCTATAGCTGCTGAAGGCCAAACCATCTCAGGCCTGAACATACTTGGATAAACAGCAGAAGTCAATACTCACCCGAAAGGTGATGTCTCTCAGACTAGAAAAGGCTAATTAACTAGCCAATCAAAAATGGATTTGTGATTTAGGATTTCTGCACAGCCAGTGGTCAGCCTCTAAAATTAATTTTTGTAGGAAACCTTTATTAAAAAAAAACACCTTTCCTGCACGTGTTTCCCTTGGTGATACTATTCAGAGTTGCTCTAACTCAATGTAACTGAATCATAATTTTTGTTTCTTAAATAAAATGTTATTCTTTGAGTTTCATGTCAACTTTTAAAGTTAAAAGTTCTTAGAGTGGCCCATGAGTTCTAATACTTCGTAATTTTTTGTTCTAGTAGGTCAGTACTTTTCTGAAAATTTCCTTACTCTTCCTGAGACATATGAAAAAGATTTCTGTCTCGTGGCCTTTATAATTCCTGTTTCTTCTGATTGAAGTTCTTTTCTTTAGACAGTTGGATGGCTCATTCTGTCCTTGGACCTGTTGAAATGAGCCTTCACTGAGAGCCTTCATTACTTCTATTTGCAAGTACTGCACATCCTTTGAACTCCACTTCATAGCCTATTGTCTTATCTTTTGGCTTACCATCTGCATATTACTACCACAGTATACATTCACTGAGGGCAAGGATTTTGTTTTAGTTATTGTTATGGACTCAGAGTCCACCAAAATTCCTGGGACATAGGAAAAACCTAAACATACATGTTTGATGATTAGAAAAATGAACCTATGACAATACATACTTGAGAATACTTTAGATACCTAATATCCACACACAATTGTTCAGTGCTTTTTATGAGCTAAAATAAAGATAAAAAATATAGGAACTGTGCACCGAAGTATTTTTCAGCTTCTCCAGCTTCCTCTTTAGTCCAGCCTTCTTTCTTGCCTTTTAGTGATATATTTCTACAGTTTCTGTTTCAGTCGGAATTCAAGGAACTCCTCTTCTCCCGTTTGTGGAATTAGACACAGGGAGGAATGAGACTAATCTTTCTCCAAATATCACACATGCTATGAATAATCTAACAAGGTGCTGCAGCTAAAAGTTTCTCTCTTTAGAAAACAAGTAGCATGGAGCACAATTTTGTGAGGAAGAATTAGCAACTGAATCAATCCACTTGAGGGGCACCCAGGATGCCTGACAGGTTTGATTATTTTTCATAGATCCACCCACATCAGTACAGATTCTGGAGAACATAAATCCAAAGCTGCTATTCGATTGAATAAGCACTGATAGGTTCTTGAATGTGGTGGAAACTGAGCATCTGATTCTGCAGTGGAGGGTGAAAGGGCAGCGGAATCATTAGAGAAATGGGTCGTCATCGCTGGCACTGTTGGGAAGCAGGGCCTCTTGTGCCAGACAAAGGGACTTTGACTTGATTTGGGGGACAGTAAACAAGAAGTCCTTGCATTTTCTCAGATGGGGTGAAGACGGTGACAGAATAGTTGGGAGTGACTGAGAAACCCAGAAGTAAAACTCATCACAAAGACCTTAGACAACCTGCATCAGAATAGAAACCATAGTCAGACATATACTTCAGTTGGTATGGAATTATGGAATAGGTCTAGCAACCCACACTTTAATCAGAATCTCTATGGGTGAGGCTTGAGAATTTACAGTTTTAAAACCCAACAAGTTAATTTGATGTACACATGTTCATGGCATGCATCAAAGCAAATTTTTTTGTTTCAAATTGTGGGTTATATCACAATAATGAGCTATAAAATTAGTCTCATGGAATGCATTCTGTAAAAACAATGAGTGCTTTCTCTATGATTCTATCTATATGAAGTTCATAACTTGGTACAACTGATCATGTTTTAAAATTAGAATATTAATTTCATGGATGGAGGGGGAGGACTGAGTAGGAGGAAAGTTTTGAAATGTTGGAAAAACTTTGTCGTGATTTTGATGATATTTCCTATGTGTATTCACTTTCCTAGGCTGTTCCAACTCCACCATGCACTCACCTTGCTGTGTGTAAATTATTCTGCAGTGAGAAGAAAACTGGGAAAGTAGCATGCAAAGCACCAGGACATTACAAGAACTGAGGAGAAATATGAGTGTACTGGGTTATGATTACCCAGCAGCAGGGTAAGACTGCTTACTGCGGTGTGTGTGGGTGGGGGGTGTAAAACACTTTGGTAGAAGAAGACCAGCAGCTTTGGGATCGTTTGTGTTTATTCTGCCTCTGTTTCATTTTCTGTGGATTGATGCTTCAATTTGCTGCAACTACTTCTTGTCAATATTCCCAGTAATTTTTTCTACTCATGAGAACACTTGAGTTTGTTAGAAATTTTCTTCCACGTGCTTCTGGCTGATTCTAACTTCTACAGAAGTTCCCTGTAGCACAGAATTTTATGTTTTGGGTGCATGTGCCGTGAGACCCAGCTACACGATGATTGGCCATATTTGTTCAATAGGACAGTTGACTGCTTGTCTCTGAATGCTTTGCTTAAATAGGTTACAGGCTTACAAAAGATCTCTCTTGTTGGTTATATCCAATATTCATTTCATTTTGAAAGTAATTAATATGCCATCTATTAAAAAAAAGATGACAGCTATTCATTTCCTTTTCCTAGAGCTGGAGAAGGGAATGCACAGAAAAACTGGTAATCTTAAGAATCAGGCAAATAACTTGTGCTCACACTTGTTTTCTGGTTGACAAAAGCATCTGACACACGTCCTTGCTGTAAAACATTAGAAAACTCAGAATGCTCAAATTCTTTTTCCTGGGGTCATGAAATAGACTATTGTGCAAAAAAACCTATATTTTATCATGATTATTCTGGACATTGATACTCAAAGTGAATTTTTGTAGGCAAGCCACTGTTCTCCAAGATGTCTACATGAACCTGAAAAGTTTAAATATTTTAGTGGATACAAGACAGTCCCAGGAATATTGCAAACAGAGATATTTGCCTTTGCTGTCTTTCCTGTTAATGCACATACCTGTGAGATATGGGATGCTTGGTGAAAGGGTATATAAGAGGTGGGGGAAGGCAGCCAACTGAAGAACTAGAAAGATTACAAAAGATCTTTTCAAGGAGAGAATCATGAGATGCTTTATTCCTTTGATCTGGGCCAAGGCATCACACTGCCTCATTCCATGGTGCTAGTGTTATGGACAGCTCAATGAGGTAGAAATAGTATAGGTAGTCAGAGAGGGCTAGGCCCTCAAGAGAGTCAATACAAAAGATGAAAACACATTAACACTGTGTTTGGAGGCACATCCTTTAGAGGCCAAGTCTCCAGATAAAGATGGAATGACGAAACCTACACACCTCCAAAGGGGAGAAGACAACTGGCAACACCTGGTCCAATTAAGTCTAGATAGATACCAGTCACCCTAGTGGGTGACCAAGACCCTGGATCCATCCCTTCCTAAAAAAGGTCTTTGTTCTTTCCATGTACACTTGCTGCATGACCTACTTCTCCACTGGATCAACATTGTCTACAAGGCTATACTTGTAATCTTATTGGTTGATTATAGTTTTGACCTGTATTGTACCTACTTCATGATTTTGCTCCACAAAACTTCCTCTGTGAAGGGGGCATTGGAAACTCACTTTTGGGTCCCCTTCTGTCTCTCAGGAGCTATCTCTCCATAAAATTTTCCTACTCAACCCTCTGTTTTTCCTTAGCCTTTATTCTTTGATTTTAAGGAACTCGAACTGGGTGTATCTGATACGTGGTAGATTCAGAGTGCTATTTATTTTCCTTGTATCACTGGGAGAAATCGTAAGGTCAAAGACACGTTTTCCTAAGACATCATGGGAAACACTTTCCACTGCTATCCAAATAGATGAACATATCTAGACATTTGTCTTCTACTTATACAACTCTTTGTAGAGTTTTTCCCTTAAGCACATTTACAGAGCTTAGGGAGCTAGGCAAGAGGATTGTAAAATTCCAACCCAATCAGGGAAACCAAGTAAGATCCTGTCTCCAAACGTTAAAAGGGGGTGGCACCTGAGGATGTATCTCAGTGCACCTCAGTAATACACAAACATGTACATACACACTAATACAGAGATTTTACGAATTTGAAAAAATAATGAGAACATGTAGGAAATCTTTAAGATTCTGCTGCAGAAATAGCAAACTGCAGAAAGCAGTAGAAAGTCGGAGGAAATCTATAATAGGGAGATGCTTACCCTCGATGAAGTACAGTGGATGCCCATTGGGATGCAAGACAAAACACCTGTGTTGATGCAACCAACAAGATTACTGAGGTGTTACAAAGTGTGACGCTCTGGTATGCAAAGCTTTATAGAGGGATGGAATGAAGAGAGTGATGCGGTATTTGGGAAATAAGACATCGACACAAAATAATACAAAATACACTAGATGCATTGACTGCAGTGATTCACTGTAGATGTCACCTCTGCTCATAGATGTCACCATACTGCCATTATAATTCACCACCTCACTCTTTTCATACTCCTATCCTGGTTAGGAAGATGTAACCATTCACTTTTGGTTCATGTGCCTAGAGCCTAGCTAGAAGGGGCCGATGAGAAGGGTCTTCCACATTTCATGTCTCACTCTGAGGAATAATGTATTCCCAACCGTAGCCTCTTCCCTCTAAAGGAGGCACCAAGAAAATCCCCTTCCAAAGGAAGTATATTGTTATGCAAAGAAGGAAATGAAAAGCAAATACTCATTACTATGTGTCCAATAACTTGAAATTTTTAAGTAGAAGTTAGTTGGACAACTGTATGATGTAGGTGAATGGAAAAAAAAAATTAGGGCTAGGGATTTAGCTCAGTGGCCTAAGTGCCTGCCTGGCAAGCGCAAGGTTGTGAGTTCAATCCCTGATGCAAAAAAAAAAAAAGAAAGAAAGAAAAGTTAGAAGATAATTTTCTATAAGGTTCTGGTCTAATTCCAGGATTCTATGGGGATATGGGAACTTTGAAGTGATGTTAGTATAATTGCTAAGTTTTAAGATGTAGGTCTACAAAGCTCTGTGCTTTGTATCAGGAAGTTTCATGTTGCTTTAGGCATTGTCTGAAAGTACTTCCACTCCATCCATTAAAGCCAATTCTTAGTTAAATACTATTGATTTGATTTATCACCACTAGGAGTCATTCATTTACATAAGTCATCCACACTCCTGGAAGAGGTATCTGACTCTGAGGCAACCCTAGAGGTGTGTTTTCTTTTCCTTGTTTAAAATACTGCTACAGATTGTATTCGGTGTATCTGCGCTTCTAGTTGCTAGGTACAAAATTATTTGCAATGGAACTTGTGGTGCCATTAAGAAAACAGTAAGAAAGGACTGCTGAATGAAATAATTCATGCTCTGTGTGGTATAAGAAGAGGTGGGAAGGTAGGGAGAGCTGCTAGAGTTGTTAACTTAGTGTACCTCGGGTATGGGATATGTTTTCTTCCTGGAAGGAAGAGTCCTTATCTCTATGCCCATTCTAACCATTTTATCCTTTGTTCTTGTGTTTCTTTTCCATTTCAAAATTTAACCAGCTGCTTGCTTAACCGACTGGTTGAATTAGCTCTTTCTTCTGGCCCTGTCCTTAGGCTGCTCTTAATTGCCAGTAATAACAACTAAACCAAGCTAACACAGGAAGAATTCACCTTGCATGATCAAACCCCCTTAGTGCCCATGAAGATAAGAGTCCTGGTATTTCCACCCAGGCCATTAGTCCTTGGAATCCAGTGTGTGAAGACAAAAGCCCACTGTGACCACACGTGCTGCAGGACTCTTGCTGTTCTTCTTCATCTCTTCCCTTCACTCAACATTCACTCTTCATCTCCTTTTCCTTTCCCTCCCCCTTAGCACTCTCCCTGTCCCTCATTTATTAGGGAGAAAAGTTCATAGCCCCCCCATCTCCCCATCTATGGAGATGTTAGTAAGGCCAACAGCAGATAGTAATGTCTGCAACCCTTGACTGGGGAACAAAACAGACAGACCCTTCTGCTGGCTTCAGTGGGTTCTGTTTTCCTGGAACTGCAGGGAAACAAATAAAGATGGTACACAGAGTTCCTACTTTTTTCTTATTGCTGCCATGGGGCTAAAGATCAAAGTCTTTATCTGTGATTATCCATCAGACAAATGCAATAAAATGCCCAATTTGCAGTCAAGGCTGTGTGCTGTCTTTCAGAACACATTCATCTCCTAATCTTCCGGGAAATCTTTCTTCACTGAGGCCCTGGGCCTGGGAAGAATCATTGATGCACATTGTATATACTGGTGTTAAATATTAGACTCCTCAAGACAGCACCTTCCCCTGCCCTGGGCTGTGCAGAGACCCAGTGAGTGCTCCGGGGGAAGGATCCATGGAGAGACCAGGCTGTGCCTGCTGTGGACGCATGACCAGGAAGATGCAGCGCCTGCTGACTCTTTTTTCCCTCTTAGTTCTTGCTTTACTGTTGCTGCATAGATCATGGGCATTTAAATCAGTATGTCAGTACTACAGGGTAAGATAACAGAAAGTGGTTTTGAGGATGTAGGCTGTGTCTGAACCACTCAACTTGGATCTTAGAGCCATAACCTCCTCTCGTTAATAATGTACTCTTGAACTGGTCTCTCTTGGGTGCTTCAGAGGAAAAATGGGAAGTGGACCGATGCACAGAGAAGATGGTGCATACAACATAAAGAAGAAAGCACAGTGGTTCTCATCATCATTTTTTAATGAGGACACACTTTACTGTGCCTCTGAGGGGCCATGGGAAAAGCAAAGGCCAGAAGTTGTTCTTCTTGGAAGGGGTAATTATTTCCAACTCTCTCTTCAAGCCCGCCATATGTTCCTTCTCATTTGGTTGGGTCATGGCGGCTCCTTGTGTGATTATTGAATTGAGCAGGATCTGATATCTGAGAGGCATTAGCTAAAAGAAGGGAAAGTCATTCTCTGAAACCAGAAAAGGAAAGTCATTTTCTCTTGGGTTTTTGTTTTGTTTTGTTTTGGCTTCTGATACTTGCCTTCATCAATATGTATATTAGGCATCCTGACACATTCACATCCTGACAGTGAAGAGGAGAGGTTTAATTTCATTTATGGTTTCAGGGGATTCGGTCCACAGTGAGCTGGCTTCAAGGAAGAAGCATCACAGTAGAAGAGCATGGAAGAGCAAAGGTGCTCAGTCCAAGGCAGCCAAAAGTAGAGCAGGAGGACTGTACCACAGAGGAGGGGGTAGGAAACCAGAAATGTTGCCTCTCAGCGCCTTAGGCAATTTTCAAGCCAATCAAGCTGAGACAATCAAGCTTAACCATCACAATATGAGAAGCAACTCGAAGTGTTTGTTTCTGGGGATCCAGCAGATATTGGGTCTCTTAGTTCCAAATTCTCTGTCTGCCCCTCTTCACTTAGGTTGTATGCAGCCTCCCAGTTAAGGAGGGAGGAGGAAAGGCTGGCTGATTGGCTTTACCAAAAGAGACTCCTCATTTGACTCTTTATGTTCCCAAAACGTTATAACCTAGAGGGAAACAGTGGATAATTCCACCTGTGTTGGAGCCTACACTACAAATTTCTTCTGAAGGATGAATAATATTTATGGCAAAGACAATGACATCAATCTTTGAAACTCACATTTCCTTTTGGTACAGGATGACTATTTCCACAGTATTGTTACAGGCAGCTGAGTTAGTTAGAAATATTACAGGCAGTCAGACAGGACTAGATCCTCAAATGAGCCAGAGCAGAAGCCCAGATACCTTGCAACTATAGGGGAGATAGACACCTCCCGCCGTGAGCCAGGACTCAGGACAAAAGATAAGACAAATGAACCCACCTAATGCATCCTAAAGACCAATATTCTAAACAGGTCTCTATCACCCTGAAAAAGCCAGAAGTCATTATGCCAACCTCCTATGAGAATAGACATTGCTCCTTAAGAATGCCTGCTTTCTATGTGACTCGCTTCCCCATTTGTTCCTGATTTAATCAATTTTATGTGAGCAATTAATTTTATTGGTTAACCATAGTTCTGTCCCACCTGATGCCCATCTTGCGAGTTCCCAGGTTTTCCTCACCTTGGACACATCTCATCCCATGATTTTACTCTATAAATTCCCTAGAAAAGACAGTCTGTGACATCTCACTCAGGATCCCTTCTGTCTCTCAGGCAGAAGCTTTCTTTCTCTCAATAAATATATTCTACCCTTAACCTTCTCTGCTTCTTAACCTTGTTCCTAAAATTAGTTCTTCGATTTTAGAGAACAGGAACTCATACTGGTCATACAGGAAGTCGGGAGTTTCGTTCCTGTGTAGCAGTATCATTATCAATCGCATCATCTGTCTGTCTCTAAGAGGATCCCAGTTTGCTTTTGTTTTTATTTTATTTGTAGTATATGATGATCACATTCATGGTGCGGAGCTAATACATGTCAAACAATGAGTTATATGTTATCCATTGAAGATCATTATGTTAGTATCCCTCTGTTCCCAGGATTCACTCATATCATGATCACTCATTAAACCAAGCACCAACTAAGCATACACAAGTGTAAGTGAAGCATATCAGTGTTTGGTATTTTCCTCAGTGAAGGAAACAGAGATTACTGCTGATTTTCAGGTAGCTGAATGAATATCTTGCAGACTTAGAATTTAGGAGGAAAGACGGCCCCAAATCTGTTTGAATAGAAGGGCATGTCTAAAAAGGCTCTGAGGCAGTCAGAAGAGGTGGTTGTGAAAAGCACATCTCTAAGGGCTGGGAGAAAAGCACGGAGAGTCACAAAGGGAATGTACACGTCTTCATATCCAGCCTGGTCTGAAGCAGACTTCAGAAGCTGTTAGTGGAAAGGGGGTGTGATTTGTGATTCACAGAGATTTTCCCCAAGAGAATTTGCATCTTTGTTGACTCCATGCATAGGAGAAGCCATCTGATAGCCAAACTGCAGGGGATTTATTTCAGTGCAAAATCTGAGATGCTATATGTGAAGAGTGTAACAGCTGGAGCAGCGCCACGAGAGCTGTTGGGAATTTCTCTGGCTAGAACCCCAGTTTAACTTGCACTGGTACAGGGAAGTCTCCTTAACACCAGAACTCCACAAGAATGATAGGAAAGGTGCCCGTGCTTGCTATGGTATCACTTAAACAGTGAGCAGTCCACAACAGCTATTCCAGTAAATTTTGTTAGAGTGAACCAGGAGATAACCAATATTGTGTCTGTCATTTAATTCTAAAAATCATCTGCTTCGTCTCAGAATTAGCGATCACACCACTGTCTTTGTCACTAGTTTTGAATTATATCATTCACTTTCCAATTTGTCTTCAGAGGAAGAAACACCTGACTTTGCCCTGTATGAGGCATGATGCATCCTTGCACAAGTGCGGCAGGAAGACCGCTTCTCACCAAAACCCACACCCTGGGTTCTCACCCATAGCCAGGCTTTCCAAGCCCTGTGCGTGCTAGGAATGGCCCTGTGAGTTGCTTTAGTCAGTGCTGTTAGAGCAGAAGTGTTCTGTCAGTCCTCCCCTTGAGAATGTTCCATGCACATTCTTTCACACTCTCTGCTCACAATGCCTTGGATGGTGATAAACATGGTCACCTAGATATCACGCTGATGCATGCAGAGTTTCTTCACGCTTCTGAAACCATGCAAGAAAACCACATCCGCTGTATAGATACATGGTCCTTCAGCTGTTAAATAAGTGAGAATTAATTTGCATTGTGTTTGAGATAATTATAAATTTGGGGGTTTGCTCTATAGTAGTTAGTGTTCCCTTATTAATTATATGGTTTTGCAACTGTAATACTGTCTTTCCACCTCTATTATCTACTTCTTAGAGGTAAACATTTTCCTCTCTAAATTGGATCCTTTGGTATTCACATCAAAATCTCTAAATAACATGTGTCTATTGCTAGTTTTTTCTTTTAGTTTCAATAGTTACTTCTTGACTTACATTGTGAAAAATAAAAATGCAGTTAGCATTCATACCATCCTGCCTTACTATCTGTCTGCTACAGTTTGTATCTTCCACTCCCTCGATATACCTATGACATAAAATTCTTGAGGTCAGCATTTATTACTTAAATTTATTTTGCTGTTTATGCTGTTTTCAGCTGAGACATGTAGGAATAGCATGGTTAATTTTCTCTTCCTTTACAAGAGTTTGTTCTATCTTTAACCAATAGTTTACCACCTCTTCCTCTTCCTTCTCTTCACTTTTCTTTTTGACATTTTTCTTTTTCTTTTTTTGTTTTTACCTGTTTAGTATTCTAAACATTTGTCTTGGATCCATGCCCAAGGTCCTCAGTGACTGGATGACTCTTGTCTCAATTTCTTCTAACAAAACAAATGTTGTCAGCTCCGTCTTCTAACAGGGATCTCCCTCCAACCACCTTTACTCTAGAAAGTTGCTCTCTAGACCTCATTAAAGCAGCATCATGGTGCAAATTCCTCCTAAAATCATAAAAGGACACTCTTAGCCTATCTTTCTGCTGCCCTTTCATTTCCACATCTTGTATCTTCATGGTTTTCTCCTTCACTTTGACATAAAACATTTTCTCATAGCTTTCTCAGACACCATCCATGGCATGTATTTTTATTGGAATTAAAAATCTCTCTCCAATGTGGCATATTATAGGGTACAATTCTATGTTAAAATACTTTCTTAGAATTATGGAAATATTTCTTTAGTGGGGTCTAGGTTTTTATTTGCTTTTTGTAGAAAAATGGTAATCCATTTTTATTCCCAATTCTTTATAGCTACATTTCCCCCTTTATCTGAAACCTTCTAAAACTTTTTATTGTACATGTCTTCAACTTTGGAGCAATATCCTTCAGTGAGGATTTATTTTTATCCAAAAAGCTGGATACATAAAAGGCCCAGTCTGGATAATCATGTTCCTCAATTCTGAATAAAACCTTTTTAACTGTATTCTTGATGATGTTTTTCCTAATTTTCTCCCATTTTCTTTTGTATGGACCACTTATTATTCAAACAATATAGCTCTTGAACTTGTCCTGTAGTTTTCTTGTTTCTGTTTTTAGCTTTTATCACTTTTCCTGTTTTAGTCTCCCGGAGATTTTCTTAACTTTGTATACTGAATGTCCTATCATTTTTTAATTTTTCTACCATCAGGCACTTATATTTTTTCAAGTTCCTTTGTCTCCTGTTTTTGTTTCATGGATGCTATTTGTTTATCTTTCTGAAAATACTAATGGAAGAGATAATGTTTCTGAGAATATAAATGGTAGAAACAATGGGTCTATAAAATAAAGAAAATCTAAAACTGAGAAAAGATGATCAGTCTTGACTTTTTTCCCATGTCCATTGTCTGGAAATGACTAGTCATCCTGCTGTTTTCTCATCTTGACAAGTGAGGAATAAGCAGTTGTTAGAGCCGCTGTGCACTGATTGGACTGTTTCCTATGGATCCTGACCTCAGCAGTGCTTGGATGGGCTGCTGCGTTAGGGAATCTTTAGTGTCAGTACCTTTAATTTTAGGCACTCCATTATCTTAAAGGATAACAGCTCTTGACTCCTATTTGAAGGGAAAAAGTTGGCTGCCAGCTTTCCGGGAGACATAGACAAAGTCTGGAATGAGAGCATCCTATATTCCTTATGGAATTTTCACTCGGTTCTCTCTCTCTCTCTCTCTCCCCGTCTGTCTGTCTGTCTGTCTGTCTGTCTCTCTCTTTCCTCTTATTAGTTGTGTCTAGAATCCTCAGTGCAGTATGCTACTATCCATTCCACTTTATAGATAAACTCCTAGTCATCAATCAAGTCCAACACAGTTAGCCATGTGACTACAGATTCAGAAAAGGTTTCTGGGAGCTTAACACCTCCCTAACGATACCTTCAAAGAACTTGTTAGTCTCATATTCAACCCCACTTCTATGACTCTCATTGTGCCTAAATCTCAGGTGTTTCGGGGATCATCTTTAAATGCATGATTTCTCCTTGCTGGGCCTACTTCAAGCACAGAGCTCTTTCCTCTTGGTTCTGCTATCACTTTACAGTCGTCCATTTACTATTATCTTCCAAAATGTATTTGTCTCATTTCCTAGTTCTTACTCCTTAGTATTTAATGCCTAGGGACATTTCTGTTAACTTTGAGGGGCCTTATGAATGGATCAAATAGAAATATATGTATTCAGTCTGCCATCGGTAACCCTAAGGTGGATGCAATGCAATTTTTATCAATAATGCATTGAATCACACACATCCAGTGCAAGAGCATTTCCTGCATGTTATGAGCTCCAGCCCATCACCATTCCCAGGAAGTCCTCCTTCCAGATAGACAAAATACTTGTAAAAGAAGTACATAAACATTTGGAAGAGTATTAAAAGTCAATTAGGATTCATTCAACAAATAACTATTTAGTGACAGTGACATATCAGCTACTGGGAACACATCAGTAATCAACATGAAGTTCTACCTTTAGTGACTGTACCGGCTGGTAAGGAACTAAAAGACGTATGAGAAGCTTTTTTATAGGGCTTCAGTAGGAAGGACAGTAGTGAAGCTTAGGATTGTGATGTCTACTCTGATCCAAAGAGATGGGCATTGAAGCTATATTAGGATCTAACATTTCCAAGAGATGGAGTGAGAACATTTCAATCCAATAAAACAGAAATAATTAAAGCCTGCACATATAACAGAATGAAGTAAATTTGTGCAACTAAATATGAGAAGGAGGAGACATGAATAGAACGTTTGGTGGGAGCAAGAACAAAAATTGCTGACTATAGCAGGCTAGTCAGCTTAGATGTTGGCCAATGGACAGTGCTCAGTCATAGATCATGGTATGTGACCGATAAATGGAGCCGTGCTAGGGAAAATCACAAGGGATCTGCAAGTATTCACTAACGGCACGTGTGCAATCCAACTTGTGCCTTTTCACAAGGTTTAGTTAATAAAATTGCAATTAGGTTTCTCTGCAAATGTGGGAGCTCAAGCACTGATACTTCGTGTATGAAAAACTCCTAGAAATTAGGATTCAGAGCCGTATCTTTTTTCTTTGTTGGGCAAAGGTGCGGCAGCATCACAAAGCGAAGGATTTGCTCCGGTCCTGTTCCAGGCAGTTGATGTGGTGGTTCTGATCAGTGGCTAAGTCATCACAATCTGGAGCTAATGAATTCACTCTCAGCATAAGTCACTCTCATGGCCAGCTCTGGGCCTCGGATGATCCTTGAAATAACTGGCAGACACCTAACAAAGGGGCAGCTTTATCCTGCTAGTGTGCCAGTCCCCTTCCTTCTGTCACTCAGCCCCAGGCTTTCACACAGTCTCACTGTCCCTGCGTTATCTAAAACTTTCCTTTACAAAATGGTTTCACAGCGCCTGAGGTGCTCGGTGGCAATGAAGCAGAATCTTGTGTTCTCCCAGGAAAATAATACAGTTGAGGGACACGGCAGGGTTGACAAAAGTCAGACAGACCTGGATCGAAACCCTAACATCACAGCAGGCTTATTAGATGACCGTGAGGCATGGAGCCTCCAAGTCCTTGCTGTGGATGTTGAAACAGTACCCGTCCACAGGGTTACTCTAAAAGGTAAATGAGGCCATGTGCGGCCATTTTTAGAAGGAGCTACTAGAATTTTAACTACAGTGGACTTTTAAATATTAAAAATATGTGGATGGCAGAATGTGTGCCTGTTAATTTTGTATTTCCATGAGTTTGGTACATGGCAGAAATTTTGAAGTTTTTTAAAAAAGATTTTATTCTGGAGTTAGCTGGGCTTAAAGCAGCTCATGGGGAAACTGGATTTAGTGAGGCTGCCTTTGAACTCTGCTGGCTTCTGCTTTCTCTGATCATCTGCCTTCTCTTCCTGTCCTCTCTTCTGTCATCCTGAGTCCCTGTTTGTACTTTTCCTTTCTCTTCCTTATGTTAAAATTTAATTGCAGGACATCAGGAATGACTTATTACCATTCAAATATACTTTCTTTCCCAATTTAGGGGGATTTTGGCTACAAGTATCAGGAAGGTATTCTTTAACTGTCTTATGAAATGAATCTTTAAATAGAAGTCCTATCTTAGGGCAGATTCTAGCATCTTACTTCCATAGCTCTGTAGTGTCATCAAGGGCCATCTCTCTGTTCTGCCTATCATAGCACTGATTTAATGCCGAGGCTGGTTGCATTTTCAGAAAGCTAATTCTCTCTAGCAATTTGGTCTACCTATTTTTACATTTTCATGAAGTAGCAAAACAGTAGAAATAAAAAATGTCCCTCAAGTAGTAATTGATCTTCCTTTCTGATTTGTAGGGAACATTATCTTCTGGCCTGTCAGGCTTACCCTTTGAAATCTGAAAGAGGTCCTCTCCCTCCAGATTCAAAAGCTGCAGAAGGGCTTTGTCAAGGAGGAAGAATGGGAAAGTCATGTTATTTAGACAACTAGTCAAGTCAAATATACTTCTCCTTCTTTCTCTAAAAAAAATAACTCATCACCATAAAGGGCCTTTGCAACCAGTAAGCAGGTAATAAGGTTAATTGGGAGACTGACAGAGTCACCTTTACCACAAGATGTATGAGTGGACATGCTGCCTGAGGTCTCTCAGCAGAGAACTTCCCATTTCTATGGGGTTAAATGGCTGCACGCATAGGAAAAAAAAATATATATATATGCACATACATACATAACATACATACATATATACATTCTATCTGCTACTGGCCCTTCAACCAAAATCTTCTTGAATTTCGTCTGTTTATCAGCCAATCCAGATACTCTCCCTGTTAAATCTCTCAAAGGTATTTGGCAAAGACAACAGCAAAAGCAAGCATGTTGATGCGTTTCTAGGAAAATGATTTTCAACACCCTTCCCGACACAGATTACACCTGAACCCTCTAGAAATATGGGGTAAAAGGTTTTTCCTCCTACTGCTTTTACAAACAAGGCTGGGGTTTGGAGATAGCATCTGGATTTGCTAATAATATACATACTTTACTCAGTTTCCTTGCCAACATTTGATTCCTTTAGCTCACCATTATCCCTGTAATTGACTTTCTTTGGATCAATTCATTCTCTCTCTCTCTCTCTCTCTCTCTCTCATTTTTTTCAGTTATATTTGACTGTGTGAGGTGAAGTTTTCACTGACACCCTTGCTGACATGAAGATTTTTGATCCTTTTGAGTTCTATATTAATTTTTAAAACTGTAAAACTTGTGTTTATATAAGTTTTGGACTTCATGACTTTCTTTCTTTCTTTCTTTGACTTTATCATGAAGTTACAGACTATTTTTTCCCAGATAATAATAAGTTAACTACCATAAGAAGACAAAACAAAGATGAAGGAGAAATATCATGGAACTCTGTGTGACTCTGGTGAAGGACTGTCCACACAGAATCAGAATTTCAGGTTGATAAGGATCTTAAATTAAATGTTACATTATCATGAAGTCGTTTGAGGCAAGCGGCAGTACCCCAAGTCTAAATAGATTGCAAGAAAATTAGGGGATTGACTAGAAAGACAGCATGGTCACTTGATATTAGTAATGAACAGAGCGATAAAATTGTCAGAGACCAGAACCAAGGTAGCAGCGATAATGAGTTTATCAAACATGACTAGTACTATCATTGTAGCAGCTCTATCGATTTTAACTTACTGAATCTTATAATAGCTTTGTTTTGGACATCTTGGTGGCTCAAATAAACAGGTTTTTTATTATCTCTTAAGTGATATGTGGGTCAGGAGCGAGGCAGAGAGCAGCTTTCTACTCTACTCCATACAGCATTGCAGAAGCCACTTGGTTTCGGCCTTGGTTTTACCGAGATTGAGCAGGTGTTGAGACCTGCAATGGTACCGCTCCTACCTACGGTGCTTGAGGGACTGGCTGTAAGGCTGGACCTAGCGGGGCCCTCTGCATTTGCGGCAGTTTATCAGCTTTCCATGGCCTCTCCAGGTGCAAGGCAGTTAGGGTATGGGAGGAGTCTTCTAAGAGAGAAGAAAATAGAAGCCGCCAGATTCCTAAGTCCTTGGCCAGGCAGCACAGCCTTTCTGTATTCTAGAGCAGTCATAGCCCTGTCCAGATTAAGAGGAGGAGATACAAACTCCGCCTGTCATAGGGCACCAGTGGAGGCCTGAGGCACAGCTCTAAGGCATAGCTATTCCTGCTTATCTCCTCAGCACCGAAAGTAGTACTCAGGTACAGAGGTTGATCCTAACTCAAATTCTCCTGGTGAGCAGAATCAGTGCTCACTGTATATTCCACAGAAACTTTCTTAAGTAACTTAGTTTTCCAAAGAACTCATTGCCGTCTAAAAATGCCCATTGCTGTTAATGGGTTTCAAGCTTCAGGGAGCAGAGCAGGACAAGCTCTGGTGTGCTAAGGCTATTCCCAGCCTTAGACTCAGAATGGTGCCATAAAGACCCACCAGGAGAGTATTTGGTCCACTTCTACCTCTGTGTTTTCACCGTGGGATCCTCGGAGTGTAAAACAGTAGGATGGATGGTTGAATAAACCCAGTTCAGTGCAATTAAACAAGCATTTATTGAACCATCAGGCTGATTGATTATCTTCTCAGAAAGGCTGATAATTTGGGAATGAGGGCAATAACAGACTCAGGAGTCATGAGATAGTCCTTAGAGAGCTGTGATTCCCAGAGCCAGTGATGTCTATGTGTATTCTCCAGAGCTAGGGAAGCGATGAAGTAGGGCCTCATCATTAGACCAGGCAAAGTCTTCCTGGGTCTGTGACAATTCATTTCTAAAACATAAGATTTCAAAACAGAGTTTCCAGGAGGGCCACTGTGTCTGGGCTTTTTGGTAAGAATAATTTCTTCAACTACTTTTCAGAGTTAAAATGTTAGACTTTAAGCCACATGATCAAAAAGGTCTATCTTAGCACTTTCTAAAATTTACAATTTTAGTACTGGAAAGAACCATTTCCTGGAATATTCTGTACAATGTTTAGAAAATAAGTTATATGATAAATATACTTGGTGGACAATTTAAAGAAACTACCATAAGACGCACAAAATGAAGGATTATATTCTATAATCCGTCCATTATTTGTGCACACCCAAATTTTCACGGATCAAATTTCTCTAAGCTGACATTGTAGTGCTTCAGTTTCACCAAGTCAAGTTTGTTTCTGGATTACAGAAGCTCCTCAAAGAGCAATGAGAAAGCTTCCAGTAGTATTCAGACAGATACTCTAAGCAAATCCATTGCAGTAGAGTACTGTATGGATTCAAGGCCAACACAAAATGGAGTCAGCTGACACTAAAACTGTGCTTGCACGTAGAATACTCTGAGACATGCCATTGAAGTGCAGTACGAGTGATCATAGTCACAGACAAGAAATGGGGCAGTGGAAGTCACACCTCCTTTGCTATTTGAGCAACTGTGCACTTCAAATTACCAAGTCTGACATAGAATCTGATCCAATTCTGGAGTCATGGGGAAGCATTTTAAACTCAACTCCAATTTCTCTTGACACAAAGAGAAGAATGATCCACATTGCTTAAGAATATTAATAGTGCCATAATTATAGAAATTCATATATGCACATGTATGAATGGATATATTCTTATAAATGCATTTATATTCACACAGATATACTACATTGTAATGAAATTTCATGTATAGCAAAATATTCCAATTTCGCTACTCCAGAAAAATAAAAATACAGTACAATGAAACAAAGTGATTCAATATGGCTGAACAGGGGAGGATTTTCTCTCAGAGCTACTCAGAGAAATTCAACTAAAACATAGGTAATTGGAAAAAAAGGGGAGGGACATAACACCCTGAAACTAAAATCAATCTGACATAAGAGACTAACAGATAAAGCCAAGTAGAGACAAAGGACTTAATAAAATGGCCAGCCAACCCCACCCAGCTTCTGGGGGTGACCAGATAGGGACAACTGCCAGCCATACTTGGATTCTTAAAAAGAGAGAGAGAGGAAAAAAAGATACATCAGAGTAATGTGGCTGAATCAAGCCATACAGGATAGACTTGGGTATAAAGTCACCTGTGTCTTCTGCCTTCCTCCAAACAGAAGATGCTACAGACCAGCATTAAATTCTGCAGACACAACTGCTCCCTCCCTGAGGACTGGCCAGTTCTTCTTTGTTGTTGTTTAGTTTTTTCCTTTCCTTTTCTTTTTTCATTTCTTCCTGTTCCTTTTGTGCACCAAGGTACTAAACTGGAAATGCCAGGAACAAGATTAAAGGCTACTGGGATGCATAGTAAATGAAACAGCCAACACTTTCCTGATGACCTGTAGTTAGAGAGGCACTAGGAATTAAACAGCCTTGCATCTCCGACTGTGAAGCTCCAGGTTGCCCCCACGCTGCTGGGAGTGGGAGCAAAAAGGAACCCACCAAAACCCCATAATGCCTCAGCACGTTATAGAGTGCAGCAGAAGTGGGTGATGTTGGCAGTGAAACTTGTAATGCAACAAATGAGGGGTTAGCACCCCACTTTGAGAAAGGAGTAAGAATTGTGACTGTGAAGACTTGAATTGAAACCGCAGGAGAAAGAGGACTGGACCATATCACAGTATTTATTTCATCCAGGCTGGCAGCAAACAACATGAGAAGACAGACACTTGCCAGAGGAAGAGGGACACAGAAGGCTGAGCAATGACCAGCCGACAAAGGTATGTGGGAGTGGCAAGAGTCCGCAGTCTATGGCTGAAAACAGCCCAGCAACCAGGACAGAGACATTGCCAAGAGAAACGAGGTAAGGAGTGGGAGGCTGCCAAGGAACACACAGAAAGTTCTGGCTGAAGACACTGAGCCCATCCCCCTACATCTGGAGGCCAAGATTAGTCTCAAAAATATATACACAAAATATGGGAGCACCCTACTACATAAGGCAAATACTGATAGACTTGAAAAATCAAACAGGTAATAACACAGTTGTAATGGACCTCAGGACAGCATTGTCACAGAGATAGAGCAACTAGACTGAAAATCAGCAACAAAATAACAGAACTGAACCAAACTTGTGAATAAATGTACTTTATTTGATGCTCATAGAGTGTTCCACCCAACATCATCAGAATGCACATTCTTCTCAGCTGCAAGCAGCACATTCCCTAAAATAGACCATATAGTAGACCGTAGAGCATGCTTAAGTAAAAGCAAAGAAAAATTATCCCATGCATATTGTCTGACCATAGTGCAATAAAATTGGAAATTAAATATAAAAATACCCCAAAGGATCTATAAACACATGGAAATTAAATGACACCATCCTGAGTGACCAATGGTTACAGATGAAATTAAAGAAGAAATTAAACAATATCTACCAGCAAATGAAAATGCAAATGCAATTTACTGGGACCTGTGAACTTCAATGAAAGCAGTCCCAGGAGGAAAATTTAGAGTAGTGAGATCTCACACCAGAGAAACAGAACAAGCATGAACAAATAATGCTACCTCTCAAGCTTCTAGAAAAAGAGGAGCATGACAAGCCCAAATCCCTTACAATGGAGGAAACTATAAAGACCAGACCAGAAATTAGCACAATTGGTACTAAGAAAACAAGAAAAGAATTAATGGATCAAAGAGTTGGTTCTTTGAAAGAGTAAATAAAATTGATCAACTCCCAGCCAAACTTATCAGAAAAAGGAAAGAAAAAACTCAAATTCATGCAATGAGAAATGAAAAGGGTGAAATCAGGAAGATATAAAACTTCTGAATAAGCCAGTATCAATTATTGAATTTACAAATGTAATTAAAAACTTACCAAAAAAGAAAAATTCAGGTCCTAAAGGGCTCACAGCTGAATTCTATAAGAAATTTAGGGAAGATTTAATGTCAATACTCCTCAAACTCTTTAATGAAATTGAAAGGAAATTAATTTTCCCTATCTCATTGCTTGAGGCAAGTATTGCCTTGATACCCAAACCAGAGATACACCAAACCAAAAAAGAAAACTACAATCTAACCTCCCTAATGAGCATCGATGCAAAAATCCTAAACAAGATACTGGCAAACAGAATGCAGCAAGTCATTATGAAGGCAATACATTATGATGAAGTGGGATTCATCCCAGGAATATAGGGATGGTTCAACACATGCAAATCAATAAACATAATACACCATTCAACAGAGTCAAAGACACAAATCACATGATCATCTGAATTGATGCAGAAAAAGCTTTTGTTAATTAATGATTAAAACCCTACAGAAAATCAGAATAGATGGTCTTTACCTTAATCTCATAAAAACCATCTATGACAAACCAAAGGTCAACATCATATTAAATGTACATATAATTAAAGCTTTTACTCTAAAAACAGAAACAATACAAGGATGTCCACTATCACCACTCTTATTCAGTACAGTTCTAGAAATATTAGCCAGAGCAATTAGACAAAAATGAGAAATAAAAGCAATAAAAGCAGGAAAGGAGGAAGTAAAATTATCATTATTTATAAATGACATGATACTTTACATAGAATACCTCAAAAACTCCACCAAAAGATTTCTAGATTTAATAAGAAAATTCAGTAGTGTAGCTGGATACAAAGTGAACACTCAAAAATCAATAATGTTCTGATACATAAACAACAAACTCACTGAAAGAAAAATTAGGGGAATCACACCCTCCACAATAGGATCTAAAGGAATGAAATACTTAGGGATCAATCTAACAAAGGAATTAATGATTTATACATTGAAAATTATAGTACTCTGAAAAATCAGATAAAAGATGATATTATAAAATGGAAAGATATCCCTTGCTCATAGATAGGAAGAACCAACTTGTGAAACTGGCCATACTCCAAAAATTGTCATACATATTTAATTCAATCTTGGCTGAAATACCATTAACATCACAAATCTAGAGAAAATATTCCTAAAATTCATTTGGAACAGAAGAGACCTAGAATAGCAAAAACAATCCTGAGCAACAAAGACAAGGCAAGAGGCATCACAGTCCCTGACTTGAAATTATATTACAAAGCCACTGCAACAAAATCAACATGGCACTGACAGTAAAATAGACCTGGGGGTCACTGAAACAGATTAGAAGATGGTGAACCAACTACAAATACACACAGCCACCTTATCTCTGACAAAGAGACTAAACACGTTCACTGAAAGAAAGATAACCTCTAATAAATAGTGCTGGAAAAACTGGCTTTCCACATGCTGAAGAGTAAAACTAGACCCATGCCTATCACCATGCATTAAACTAAAGCTAAAATGGATCAAAGATCTAAATATTAAAAGAGAACCACTAAATCTAGTGGAAGAGATATTATGAAGTAGAAATCTTGAAGACAGAGGGGTAAGCAGAATGTTCATGAACAAAATCTGCACAACACAGGAAACACTTCAATGAGTCAATAACTGTGACCTCATCTTATTAAAAAGTTTTTGCACATCAATAGGAATCACCAATAGAGTGAAAGGAAAACACCAAGTAGGGCAATATTTTAGCTAACTGTCCTGCAGACAAAGGACTTCTATATAGAACATATAAAGAATTGAAAATAGGGCTGGGGATTTAGCTCAGTGGCTTAAGTGCCTGCCTGGCAAGCGTGAGGTCGTGAGTTAAATCCCCGGTAAAAAAAAAAAAAAAAAAAAGAATTGAATTGAAAATATTGGGCCCCCAAAACTGAAAGACCCAATCCAAAAATGAGCATCTGAGATGAATATGCATTTTTCAGATGAAGAAATACAAATGGCAAATAAATACATGGAAAAATGTTCAATGTCATTGGTCATTTGAGACATTGAAACTAAAACAACAGTGAGATTCTATCTCACTCCAGAAAGAATGGCTGCCATCAAGAAATCAACCAATAACAAAAGACAGGCAGGACTGTGGGGGAAAAGGAACCCTTCTCCACTTATGGTGGGAGTATAGACTGGTACAACCACTGTGGAAATAAGTGTGGAGATTCCTCAAAAAGCTAGGATTAGAGGTCCCATTTGACCCAGCTATACCCTCTCTGGTTATTTTCCCATGAAAATTAAAGACATCATACCACAGTAATATATGTGCACCCATGTTTATAGCAGTGGAATTTGTAATAACTAAATCTTGAAAATAATCCAAATGCCCATCAACCAAGTAATGTATAAACAAAAGATGTGGTATTTTATACAATGGAGTGCTACTCAGCTATAAAGAAAGACAAATTCGAGGCTTTTATAGGATACATATGCAAATTGAGATTGTACTCACAAGTGAGATAAATCAGACTGGCATGTATAAACATTGTATTGTCTCCCTAGTGTAAGAAACTGAAAGAGTAAATAAGATTCAAAGTATATAAGAGATATTATGAAATGGGAAGAAGTTACTTAAAAGGAAAGAACAACTAGGATGTAGAAAAAAAGAAAGAGAAAAGAAAAAAATATATATATACGTACACACACACACATACATGCACAAGATACTTAAGACAATTATACTACTAATTTCCATTTATTTATTGAAAATAATGGCTTATGTTTATATTGTTTGACCAATTCTTCATGCCTATATCTTATAATTTGAGCAACTATTTTGAAAATAACAATATGTAATACATTCATCATTGTTTAGTCCCCTATTAGCTTGTTTTGAAATTCTGTATCATTGCTTTCACTGTTTTTTTCTTTAGAATAAAAACTAAAGCAAAATAAAATTTACTCCAAGGAATGTACATGGTACAATTCAGGCAGGATATGAGTTAGTCCTTTTCTTACACAGAAATATCACGGCACTGGAAGAGCAGAGTGAGAAGAAAGGAATTGTTACCTCACTGAAGCAAACTATCTTTTCAAAAAGAAAAATTCACGTTGGTCAATTTAATGTGACTAAAAGGCCATATAAGTACACTCACACAGAGAATAAAAAATTTCTCCGTTCTCACAGTGCTGCTTCTTGACAGTAGCATTATTGACATCTTATTTCCTCTAATTCTTTGTTGCAGGGTAATGTTCACTGCCCTGAAGAATCTGTGTTAGACAGGTTTCCCATAGTGGGTCTGAATACCCAACATCTACAACTTAGAGGAGGAGAGATTTATTCAACTCAGGGTTTCAGAGAATCCATCCCATGGTTGGCTAGGTTCAAGGCAGAGCCATCATAGCAGACGAGCGTGGTAAAGCCAAGCTGCTTAGTTCAAGGTGATTGGGAAGCAAAGTAGAGGAACCTTACCAAGAAGAAGGGGCCAGGGACAGATACAGACCCCGTGGTCTCACCACCATGATCCTGCCAGACACACTCAGAAATTAGCATTAGCTACCTCCACCCCCACCCTTACCCCAAACAAAAATGTCTCCACTTGGACAAAATTTCTTCTGGTTGAAAAATCGCTGTCCTCAAGTGAAAATCTCAGTTGCCATTTCAGTACAACTATTCAAAATTTCCGTATCCACTATGAATATTATGTTCAAATATTTATCATTAAGGCACACAGTTCTTACAGCAAGAGCCAAAGATAATGGTTTGTGGGCACGTGATTTTCTGAAGTGGTACTCCACAGGGGAAAACTGTAAGGAGGGCAACAGATGAATGAAGAGGAAAGAGCAGCAAAAACATGGATTCAGATGAGATCTAACCTCAGGCTGAACCCTCAGAAATCAGTACACTGTGTGACAGAATTTATTCAGCTTTCAGAAAAGAGAACTGGGCTTTTGGATCACACACTGGTCAATTATTACCTAACATTCACTGGGGAAAGAATTCAAAATTGCCCACACTGAACTGCACTGATATCTGTGCCATATTCCTTAACTAATATTGGATAGATTTGATTGACCTAATATATTTTATACAGAGACAAATGTTGTTATGAAAATGAAGTATGACCAAGTGTAGGCATTACCCCAGCTTAGCATAAAACCTTCCTATTTAAAGTATAGTCTCTTTAAAAAGATTTGTTTTAATAGGAGCTACATTAGTGACATTTGTAAGTATTCTTTGTCTACAACTATGCCCCTAAGCAGAAATTCACAGAATTTCTCCTCTTAAATTTGTAATTTTATACACAGTGGAATATATATTAAGTCATATTTAAAGTGGCCAGTTCTTTGGTATATATTTGAAGACTGTCTCTTGCTTTCTTTTCCCATTAGGTTGTTCTCAAGGGAAGTGAAAATGAAAATAAGAATAGGAATGACCAGAAGATATTATCTTAAACAAAAGTGAGCAGTTTAGCTTGAGCACAGAATAACAAAATAGAACTACAAGGAATTCTAAATGTCAACGCACATAACTTTCTGAAGCTTGTGTGGAGTCCTTGTGCTATTATTTCCCTTCAGATTGGGAGGATGCACAATTACAAACACAGCACAAAGTACATTCACACACACACACACACACACACACACACACACACATTATTTTTTGTTAGAAACATTTATTTAAAACTACGATCCTTGCCCTTATCTAGGTGCAGATATACCTATCGACATAGCTGCATTGTTTCTCACTGACAGTAAATCTGCTGCAGTGCCTTCTAAATGCCAACTGCATCAAACGAAGCAAATTCATCTGTCAGTTCTTATATAAATGTTTCTTAAAAAATGTATCATTTTTCTTAACAGACACATATCAGCATTAGACACTTCAACAATACGTTTTGCATGAAACTTGGGAAGTGATAGAAATAACAGTTGCCCAGTTGGTTTAAACATGGATTATCAGATGTCTTTTGCTAAGAAAAAACATTTCATTATTTCCGTGTAAGACATAATACATATACTTTAACTTGCATATCATTTAGACAGTGTTTATAATTTAACAACCTTCCTATTACAAAGATGAATAAGATTGATCCTGATAGAGATGTGGTTATCCTTGACGGGGAAGCCGCGATGCCCACATTAGAGGCCTTTGAATTATGTACCACTGAGTCCATTAAGAGCTCTGCTCATATCTGTCACAGGACCTTTTACTTTTCCAAAGTTTACAGTCTCATTGGATAGGAAAAAGAAACCCTCAGGAGTGGGTGACAGTTAATTCCAGGTCCTAAGCAGCTCACAGGTGCCAGCCGTAGGATGGGGTCTAGGGACTTCGCTGGTGTGAGATGCAGTTCTTGAGAACCAGGAACACTTACTGGTTCTTGAATGGTCTATGAATTCAGATGAGGCCACTCAAGGTACCTCATTGATTCTTAGGCAACTTTTAGTGATTGCCAAGCTGAACATTTTATTTTTGAGGTAAACCAAAAGAAACACTATGGTGTTGTCTTTGAAATTTGTTGATTCTTTTGTTTAAGAAATTATATGTGCAAATCACTAGTCAATTTTGAGAAATATGAGTAGTTTCACTTTGGAATTTGATATATAAAATTACCTACATACCCTATGCTTGGTCTGGCTGTGATGGGAAGTTCTCGCTTTCCACTACTAGGTACTCTTCACCTACCAACAGCCATCCCATAAAGCAAATTCCGTGGTATCAGGGAATTTACTAACTACTGCAGAAATTCAAGTTATTTTTAGAATCTTGATGTGACTTAAAATTATTTCAAGATAGCAAGTCTAAATCTTTTACCTCTCAATTCTGACTATGAATACCTCTGGAACAAACTAAATCTTGCTCTCAAGTATGAAGTTTTTGTGGTTTCTCTGTCTCCTGCAGTATCACTTGGCCCAGTTTCGGTTCACTGTCTAGTTTAGATCTCTGCATGGTCCAGGAGACCTGGAGAAACAAGTTTGCAGCAGTGTACCATGGAAGAAATTCCAGATACTCTACCAATTGTGCACTGATAGAAAGGCTAGAATGAAATTAATAACTAAGGATTGTCATACAGTATGAATAAGAATATTGCTATGTTTGCCAGGAAAGTATTCATTATTCAGACATCTCCAGTCTGCCTGATTCCCTCTCCCCACAAACAGCCTCAACAATATCATCTAGGCTGTTTTATTCAGCATTTATCAGGAAATAACTTTTTGTGCCCGCTTTCATGTGTCAAATGAAAGAGAGAAGATGATTTATAACATTAAATTGAAGTTCCAACAGTTGGTGCTGTTACGAATTTCTGCATAATTTTAAAAGTGCATATGTCATTAAGCAATAGCTTGAAGCTTTTTAAAGTACTTCTCTGACTGTATGTACCTCCTACCTGTTATCTCATTGGGCATCAGGAATGTGTAAATGTTCTCTACAAGAAAGACAGAGACAGGAAATTTTTTTGGTACTGATGATCTTTGAATACGGCTAACTTAAAAAAAGTTGAAATGCAAACATACGGTGGAGAAGTCAGCCTCAGCCCTGTCCTTCATTCCGAGGTCAACTGTTGTATACCCTGCCTGTAGGGGACCTGGGAGTCTAGGCAGGGAGCATACTTGAGCAGCAGGGGCCCCATGAAGATCATGGCAGCTGGAAAGAGCCACTTAAACTCAGCATCAGGGATTGCTGCCTTCTGGGAGGGTTTGATCTCACTTCTGTTGCTCAGTCTCCTGTTTTGCAAGGGATGAGCCTACATTTTTCTTTTTTGTGCTAACTGTCTTGTTTTCCTCATCTCCACAACTAAATCATTTTTAAGAAGGACGAGGAGTGTTGAGTCTGGAAATAGCACTGTGAGGATTTGGAGGACCTGATAAGGGATTTAGGCTTTTTTTTTAATATAAAGAACCCACAAAAATATTCTTAAGATCCAAATTTTATTTCAAAAATAATTTGGCAATAGTGTACTTGGGGCTAAGGAAATATATTGACATCCTTTATCCAAAGAATTGAGCCTATTAATTAAGCAACTCAAGAAGCCTCCGATTTGGGTCGAGGAACATAAATGCAAACTCTTGAGATTACAGACTCACAAACATAGGTCCAGAGGTTGAAAGAAGAGCCACACTGTCTGAGAGTCACAGCCCCAAACTGTCCAAGATTGGAAGTTAGAAAGACGATTACCTATACTACTTCCACTTATATCGATACGGGAAAAGAGACCCACGGAAGATAAAGTACTGATTTAGGATAACAAAGCAAGGCAGTGACTGGCGACTAAGAAGACTGTTTCTTTACCTAAGTCCTAAACATTCTGTTCACTAAGGTTAAAAACAAAACTCAATGGACCTTGAAAATTTTGTTGTGAGATTCCGTATCCAGAGAGAGAGAGAGAGAGAGAGAGAGAGAGAGAGAGAGAGAGAGAGACTGTCTTGGTGAGTCTGCAAAGTGGAACTCAGACCCACACAGAGAAGCAAATATTTTAGTAGAGCAAATATTAGTTATTTTATCGCTTTAAACTTATGGAGTTTTTGACCATGCCTTTTTGGGGGCCCTAAATTAGAGCAAAGTAAAGTCATTATATGATGCTTTGTTATCTATCGTGTCTTGTTCTTTCTTCACTACAATCAAGAATTGAGAAATCTTGAGAAAAAAATAATATTTCACATCTCAGAGAAACTGCTGTTTGGGGATATTGAAGTGGTTCCTGGATTTCAACTCTCCGTAAGTTTCTGTCCCTTGTAGATAGAGTGAGGAGGGTGAACTTAAGGGTCCTCGAGAGTCTCCCAGCTTCAGAGATTCATTGAACATAGATACCAAGAAGCAGATCTTTTCACCCTTTTTCATAGGACTAATTTTTCAAGCAAACAAGTTATTTGGAAAAGATAAATTTTTTATATTATCAGTGAGTGAGAGTGGATATTAGTCACTTTGGTAAATAGATCTCAGTTTACTCCCAAAGCACAGAACTAAAGCAGCATGCAGATTATTTATACATGAGCTGAGGGAGACCAGGGGGAAGCTTGTGGGGCTATTGCTTTTGAAATTTCATGAATTATATTTACATAAGGCCCCTCTTTCACTACACCAGCATAATTTGTACATAGAAGCTTTCCAATGGTTTCTTCTTTCTCAGCAGCACAATGGGCAGTGTGTTTTCAGGTACAGGTGTGCTGGCTTCCCACTGATTCAGTAGTTGGTATGTGAAAACCATTCATAAATGTTAGTACAGTGAACCACGATCTGCTCAAGATATCAGAAGCAGTGTTTGTCTCCTCTAGTGATACATTGTTTTGGAGGGGAAAAGCAATGCTGAACCAAATGGTACACTTGTAGGTTGCTATAGGACACAAAATTTGAGATCTATGGTGAATTCTGTACTGTTTGCAGAGGCTACTAATTAGAAAACAGAACTATGGCAACAAAACCACAGAAATATTTTATATCCCAACATTTATAGGTATGTGGGCGAGATATCCCAGAGAAAGCATTTGAGAAGAACTTGGTGGAGGCTTGGAAAATGTTAGCTACACAGGTGCTTAGGATGGAAAGATAGCCCTTTCCAGTTCATCCTCTCCTTACTCACAACCTACTACCCTTCTAAAAGTAAATTCTTGTTTCTTGTCATTTTTGTGGAATGATTTGGATTCATCATCCTAGGTACATTGGGGAAGCAGACATGTGTCTTCTCTGTACACTGAGTAGTAGGAATAAATACTTTATGCAAATATTTTTAGTGTCTCCTGTGTAGTTGTCCTCCCCACAGGACCCTCAGTGCATATTAAAACAGGAGAGCGCTCAAGTCCCTTATATAAAGTATTACTACACAATCTGTATCCATCCTCCCATGTAGTTTAAATTGTCTAAATTACTCATAACAAAATAAATTCCATGGAAATAGCCGTGATACTTTATTACTTAGGAAACAGTGACATGAAAGTCAGTCCATTTGTGTTTACTACAGAAGCAATTTGCCACAGATATATTAGATATAATATTAGTTGAATCTGTGGACGTGGAACCCAGCATTTGACTGCCACGCTATATATTCCTGAAGTGAGGTTTCTAGTACAACCTGTGTATCAGAAATTCTTTAGAAATGCACTGTGGGCACACAAAACTGATATCCCAAATTTTAAAGTGTGATGTACAAGTCTGAATTAGGCTAACATGAAAAGGCAATTACCTACATAAGATTGAAATGTAATTATTTCCCTCAATGGAAACAGGATAGTATTACACAGAGTCATGAGTGCAGATTTTAAAATGTGTTACATCACATTAAATCTGGCAAATAGCCAGCAAAACTGACAGTCTTACAATTTTAATATTTAAGACTATACCCACAGAAACTCTGCTGACAGACCATAAGCAAGGCATGGGAATATGGAAAGACAGAAAGTTTCTATTTTTGGTCATTTTACTATCACCCAGGAGAAGCCAAAGTAGGCTATTACTGCATTTAAGGTCTACAGAAAAATCGTTCCTGGCAAGTGGAGATGCAGACAAGTTTAGAGCAGGCCATGGTCAGTGTCATGTGTTTTAACCGTGATCCTTTCTAATATAGTTTCTGTTGTAGTATGTTCGTAGTAACAGTCAGCAGGCTACAATAAAATCTCTCACCCTTTGCCTGCCTAGAGGATGACAAAACACTAAAACAGAACTAGTCCTAAGCTTGGACCTTAGGTTGTGTTTCAAAGTGGTGGCACTTGCACCTTAACCCAGAGTGATAGAAGCCCATGAGATTTCCTATTTTCTGAAAGAATCCAACTGAGGGGCTTCAGCTTGTCCTGAGACCAGTGACACAGGGGGCCCTGAGCTGAGAGTCAGCCGGCTCAACCGTTCCTTCGCTTTCTTGTTCTCCCACTGGATTTGGGAGTTTTGGAGCACAAACCAGATGAGAAAGCTCCCCTTGACGGATCTGAGAGTTTACTCCAAAATCACTGCACAGTGGTATTTTCTGTGACCACATACAAGCCCCTGGCTTCAACAGCTCCCAGAGCATGAAGCAAAGGACCTTCTGCCATGGGTTTCACAGAGGCTGGAAGTTACCATTGTTTCATAACAGCTACCTAAACTAGTGGGGTCGCACATTGTCACTTCAGGTCTCTACAATTGGCAGATAAAGTCTGAGTGGCTCTATTTTTAATTCACTAGTCCAATACACTTAAGAACTACCCTAAATTATAAAAGTGTACAAAGTTACTGTGTGGTAGTTGAACTTGATATTTTTATTTCATTTTTCTAACAGCTCTGAGTGGTAGATGTTCTCAATGCCCCATTTTCCAGTGTGGGTCCCGGAGTGAGAAAAGCCCTCAAGCATATTATGAAGATCACAGGTGATGAGGGGCAGAATTCTGTCCAACCCGTGAGACATCATCTCTGAGCCCCACTGTCACCTTAAGCTACCACGTGCCAGTCTGATGTTGTCTCTGAGCTGGGAACTGGTCTAAGCTTTGTGCTATTAAGTGATTTTGGAAATGGGGTCTAGAAAGGAAAAGAAAACAACTCTTTATTTTATCATGAGTCGCCAATGTTTTGAGGGATATGTGCCTTTTGAATTTATATAGTAAAACTTTTACCTGTGACTGTTTTCAACCTGAGTCAAAGCCAACAGCAAGCAGGTGTTTGGGAAGGGAAGTACAGCAGAGGATGATACTGGAGTTTGGGGAGAGGGCCTCAGTAGTGACACCCAGAGAAGCCCACGGGGCGCCATGTGTTGCTGATGAGACATCCGTGGCATACATAACAGGTTACATCATGGAAGACAAGTTCCCTATCTCCTGAGAATGACGTAGGTCAGGACGCTAGTTTATCAGTTTAACAAGAAACGTAGTCCCCCCATGGGCTGGAACACTTACATCAGCGTGGCCAGTACATTTCCACCCTGCAGGCAGACCAATGCGGGAAACCAAATTATAATCAGCAGATTGTTTCATTAGTATCAAATTAGAGCAGGGAGAGAGAATTAGATGATTTTAGGCTTAGTGGTGTGAGACAAACCCAGCCAGATATGTCCATCTGCACAGCTGGGGTCGTCTTTCCAATGATAATGTAGTAGTTGAACTTAATATTTAAATCACTCAAATTTCACTGACCTAATTCTGCCCTAATGGGGCTTGGGTAGGCACAGCGATTTTTTATTTCCTTGTGATTGTGAATTTTATGTGATTATTTTCTGACAAATCTTTCATCTGCTGGAGAGATGTTTTTCTTTTCTTTATTTTAATTAGATGAGGGTTTTTAGTTTAATTGTCAAAAAACTATTAGAGTCAATATAATAGTCAAAAAACTATTATATTTCTTTACAATGATTTGTTTTCTAAATCTTCTAATTCAACTTCAGATTCCTGCTCAAGCAATCTATGTTCCAAGTATTTACATGTATGATGAGCTCAGAAACACAAATATCTCAGAGAATGAGCACATGAAAAGCATGATTTCCTGTGTAACTTTGGGTATGCCTATACATCTTGCTTATTAAGGGCTGAGAAAAATCTCACTTACAGTAACTTTAAAAAAGAATTATATACAAGTCACACATTTCAGGATTATATTTATATAAAATATCTAAAATAGACTGTTCCAAGTGACCTAATGTAGATTAGTAGTAGAGGAGCAACAAATGATACATTGCAGGATTCTGTTTATATAAAATATCTAAAATAGATTGATACCTAGACCTAATATAGGTCAGTGGGGGAAGGAGGGTTGAATGACAAGTAGCTGCTGATGAGTTTTATTTTAGGAGTGATGGAAATACCCTAAAATTAGATGATGACAATACTTGTTCACTTCAGAAAATATACCAAAAAGTTAAATGTGTGGTTTAAAACAGTAAATTCTATGATGCATAAATTATGTAGAAATAAATCTTTGATGTAAGAAAAGTTAGCAAAATCAATGAGTGAAAAATTGTTGTAGAAAATTTAAAACCTGAAGGCATAGACACAATTTGTGTACAACAATTCATACACAACACAGACCTGCATACATTTTTCTCTCCTTTGTAGACCAAGACAACTGACACTCAGAAAGATGCTTTATGCTCTATATTCCTAAATGTGAAATGTATAAGAATATATAGTATACTTAATCATACCTAATGATCTATTATTAAAATAGGATAAACTGTGAAAAGCTATTTTTATCAAATGTTAAATATAGACATTTAAATTCTATTTTTAAGTTGACTTTTCAACTAGTTTGAAAATTCAGTCAGAATCTCCTTTTCTAAAGTGTTTGGCTCAACTGATATATTTATGATTACAACAAATCTATAACAAAATAGCTTGTATACTTTTGACCACTGTAAAATAGTTGGTGCTTGCTTGGGGCTTAATAAACCCCTATTGTTTGGTGCTAGGTTGTTAGATTCACTCCTCCTTCGAGATAAACACTATGACCAGAGGCTCTTATTCTGGGTTGTGGTAGATGTTACACATCCAGTCATCCTCCTCAAAGTTTACCAATAGCTTCAACGGGTAACCCCTGAACACCCAGACCACTTCTTTCCCAGAGTAAATTATTTGTTTCTCTGCCCGACAAATTTCTCCAGGGCCAGGAGAGTAGGGAAGCCTAAAGCTACTGAAGTTTGATCCTAGAGTTTGATATAATCAAATATCGTGATTTTAGTTGTTAGGAAAATATCCAATTTGCAAAATTTCTGGGAGAATTAATTGTGCAGTGCATTTTACATGGCAACTAAGGATCTCTACGATGAACTGGACCTTGCACCCCAAGGAACCATTCATTTTTACTGGTCTCCTCCACTTCCAGCACCATTGAACCACTTCTTTATTTACATTTCACAGATGATCTCTTAAACAAATTGCAGCCCCATCTTTATTTCAGGGACTATAAGAAGACACCTTGTAAATTACATCTCTGCTTCTGATTTCCCACTGTGATGAGGGCACATGATTAAATAACCATAATCTACTGTTGAACATGGTAACTAACTTCCTTTCAAACTAGGAAATGCTAAAGATAGTAAGCTTCCATTTTCAACTTCCCTAAGGTCCAACAAGAAAAATTTTACTTTCCATTTCTGAGGGCCCCATGAACTATTGCATAGATGATTTGTTGATGGCCAACCATGCTTCCTCAGTGATAATCCAACCTTTTGAATGTTTATTGTGCTTTTGTTAAAATAAATATTAATATATATCGGTAATAAGAGTCATTAATTCTACTTTTGGGAATTAATTTAAAAGATAATCCATATTTCCAAAAGTATATATGCTATAGGCATGAAAAGATATATTTCAATATTGCACATAATAACATATAAAGAAATTAAAAATAATGTTAATGTCCAACAATATGGACATTAGGTTATAGTGCAGTAACTATTTGTAAAATGATCTTCTTAGAAGAGATGGCAGTGACAATCATTTGTTAAGATGGTAAATAAAAGGAAACCAAAGAAAATTACCTTCATGTTATGATTATTATATGTTTGCACATGAACAAAAGCTAGAACAGAGCTAGGTAAGGTCACCTATCAAAAGAGATATTTTCTCTTTGTCTAGCTCTAGAATTAGATGTGATAAGCAAAGAATTTTGTCCTAGCTATAAATGCAATTCCTCAATGCCTAAAGACGGGCTCAAAGATTTGCTGTTATTATTTTTTACAGCTGAGAAAAAGTGCTAACTGTCTCAATTTGATTTTTTTTGATGATAGATGGAATAAAATTCTTAACTTTATTGAATATATTCTCTTTGCACAATAACTCAGTTTAGGAAGAAGTAAAATAATAAACATTAATAGACATTTGCTTTTATTTCTCTCCCTCAATAAGAGCAGAGCTGTGGTTGAGAATATCACTGTTATGCCGTCAACTTGAAAATCCTAGATTTAGAATGTTAGATTAAAAATGTGCACAGAAATAGAGAAACTAATTCTGAAGATAAAAGGTGATTAGCAAAAGGCACTTATTCGTGGAGCCAGAACTAACTCTGGTTATCTGGCCAGTTTCCTGATCTGTAGGTGGAATGGAATCCCTTGCTCAGCTGGAGGACTCTGGCTCCTGTGGGGGTCAGCTGCAGAGATTCCCGAAGGAGCTTCACACTGTCAGTGCAATCGAGATGAAGCAACGTAGAACAGAAAAGTTGAGTGACATACACATGGAACTTGTTTCTAAAGTCAGGGACTAATGGACTTGATTTAATATCTGCAGAGGTCACGGTGTCCATCCTCGGTGGGAGGGTTATTGACTTGTCAGCCGTGTTGGTCATTCTGGTGATAGATTTTGGACGGGGGGGTCTTAGGCATGTGAATGCTCCTGATGTAGGGCTCGCTGTGCTCCGATGTGACAGACCTGTTCATGTACACCCTGGGGGTGATCCTGGCAGAGGAGAGGCGGAGCACCCCCCTTGAGTGCTGGTTCCTCTCACCTGGGTTTTAGGTCTCTCAATACCTTTGCTCTCTCCAACATGGTCTGTCTCCGAGAACTTCTAGAAGAATTCGTGCTGTGCTTCCCTATTTCTCTATAGGTTGATCAGGGATAATCACCCTGCTAAAGTTGTTTAAAATTATGGGGAAAAGTGGTCTCTCTACATAGTGGATGGCTGAAGAGAGGTTTAACCAACCCATTGGATAATATACCAAAGAGATGCTTCGACAGTATAAACAAATGCTGGAAAACATGTCACTTCCAACTAATACATGTATTGATTAGGTTTCAATAACTATAGTTTGAATGTGGCTGTAGAAAAGCCAAGTGGAATGGATAATATATTTTGTCCAAATTTTACTTATTATGTGTCAACTTCCCCTACTCCTGCCTTGTGCTTTTTCCTCCTTTGAGGTCATGGGATGGAATTTAAGTACAGCAGCCAGAATGAATTTAAATTAAATGTTTGCCACTCTCTGTATGGCCTTAGAACCTTATTTAACTTTTCTGAATCTTACTAAAAGCAACTATAGTGGCAGTACCTAACTTAAGAGGTATTTGCAAGGAGTAGGTGAGGCTCTGTGCAGGGCTATTAGAACACAGTAATAATGCAGGATGAGTTAATTTTTAAAAGTTTAATTATTATGATGGGTATCAATATGCATTTACTCTTTGCAAGCAGGAAACTGGATGTGGGGGAGCCAGATAGGACTGGTACAGAGTATGATGGACACAGTTTGTCCAGGTAGCAATATTGGGCAGGCAGAATTCCAGCTGCAATTCAGGGAGAGACCTAGGCTAGAAGTTTGCATTTCTCAGGCCACCCTAAAGATTTCACATCTGGTCTAGCCAATTAACCACAAATGTGTTGTAGGAAGAAGGAAGAGATCAAATACTGAGATTTTGTTTCAACATTTTAATGCCTATTAAAAGTATACAGTGTAATGTACTAATGTGAACGTATCTTGTGTAAGGATTCCTATCATCAATTTATAGCCTATCTGTCACTTCCTGTAACTACCTTTTTTGGCTCTGTGGTGGGACTCTTACAATCTGCACTGTTACCAAGTTTTTAGTGCATGTCAGTATATTATATCCTTAAGACTTAATCATCTAAATCATTGAAAGTCTATGTTCCCTGACAAGTATCTCTCAATTTAGCCAACCAAGTCTCCTACAACCACATCTTTACTCTCTGTTTCTCTGAATTTGACTTTTTGAAAATTGCACGTATACGTGATACCATGCAATACTTACCTTTCGTTTGATGTTTACTCTTTAGGAACAGTTTAAAGTAAAGGAATGATGGGAGGCATGAGAAAGACAGGCCAAACAACTAGTAAAAGAGCTGGAAGAGAGCACTTCCATGGAAGCTAAAGTTCAAAATTTCCCAAAAAAGAGGAGTATTTCTAAGGAGTCAGCTAATATAGACTGGAAAGCAGACCAAGACTGAGAAAAAATCATTGCATCTGACAATTCACAGATAGTTGTGAACCTCTGAGAGAGAAGTCAGAAGGGTGCTGAGAGAAGAACATAGATTTCCATTGGCACAAAAATAAACAGGAGGAGGAAATTTGAAGCTGGGAATGTGGGTAACTATTTAACATATTATCAGATAAATGGGCCTCACAGCCTGACATCCTGAGAGAGAACTGGAATGCAACAATGCTGTTTGGTGCATATTAAATGAATTCATCAATTTCGAGGTTATAACTGAACATTTTGGAAATTTCATTACAGGGAAGTCTTTAAAACAATGATGCAGAATAAATGTTTTATTGGAAAGTAGCTTAAAACTCTTGTGATAATGTGAAGAATTTCAGAGGATTAACTCAAATAACTACTTAGTAAATACCAGCAAGGCTATACTTTTAGCTTGTTGCTAGGGGACCAACCCTACACAATGCCCACACAACTACAAGTTCAGTGGAAAAACTTAATCAGCCCATCATTCTGTCTGCGTGGTGCTAAATACCCGCTTGGATTGATTTCCCCACCAAATTGACTCAATCAAACATTAGTGGTGGTGTCATTAGAGTAAACACGGGTGTTTAAGGATGGCACTGCTTATCTAAATTTTGCTACATGACCAAACTTCACTCATCCAGAGGCAATGGTGTGTGTGTGTGTGTGTGTGTGTGTGTGTGTATACATCTTAGATAGATAGATAGATAGATAGATAGATGCACACATATACAAATACATAATATGATTTTCTTATAATATTTATCATGTTGTTGTTGGTTTATTTTTTAAAATTTTAAATGTTTGTTTTCCTGATAACCAGCATTCTTAGGATGACAGATTTCTGTTTTCTATGCCACCACCTAGCTTCATTCAAGTCACATGAAACTGAATGGACTTATTATTTATACAGTTCATTCTATTAAAGCCATAGAAAGTGAAATGAAGGAAGAAAGGAGAAAAGGAGTCAAAGACCCAGGTTGTCAATCGGGTAAAGAAAAGAGAGGCAAACTGAAAGAGCGGCATTGCTTCTAAAACCCAGGAGAAAGCCACAGAGCACTAAGTGACTTCCAGTGGATTCAGTTCTCCTGGACGTCTTTTCAAACATTGAGGTGAGGCGAGGCATTTTCAGGAAGATTTCTGGGGTCATGGCTGAAATTTTTTACCAGGATTAGTTTAAATCTCTTGATCCCTCATGACATCCAAAACAGAATATAAAATTTTCTTTCCAGAGATGGAAGGCGAGTTAATCCAGTGGAATGTCTTAAGTAACTCCCAAGGAGAAACACTTTATCCTTTCTGGTTAAATAGGGAAGGAGGCTAAATTTAGCTCTCAGGGTTCTGAATTGTCCAATGCGTAGCATTGCAACTGCTTTCAGATAAAGTAGCTATGCTGAATAGGAAAGGCCAAAGAACACAGTATGCATGCCATTATTTTAAGTGACTAATTCAATTTATGTCACCATTTTGGATGATTTCAGCACAAAAGAGACATAATGCTTATTGAGCACTTGTTATTGCAAATATTTTTCTGTAGGAATAACTCTTGCTCAAAATAGATTTTGAAAGAGATATGTAATATTAATGCTTGACATTGTGCTGTCACAGGAAAATCAAATTTGTGAAGAAAGTCTAAGAACAGGAGCCTGTGCCTAGGTACAGGCCTGTGAGAGACTGACACAGTGCAAAACCGCTTCCAGATTTTCTTTCAGAAACTCTGGCACTGAACTTTCTAACTTTAACAGAGTTTTCCCAGTCTATGCTTGCTCAGAAGAGCATTAAGCAAAGACAGAAACTCCATGAGCAAAATAATAAAGGAGACAAAATTTGACTTACATATTCTCTCATCTATACTCACATATTCTTTACTCTTCTGTATTTATGTTTGGTTTCAGATTTTCGAAGATTTTATTCTCAATTAGGAGTCTATATATATATATATATATATATATATATAGACTATATAGAAAGAGACTATATATATATATATAGAGAGAGAGAGAGAGACTATATATAGAGAGAGACTAAGTTGTTAGTGTATATATATATAAACTAACAATTACGGTTTAGTCTAGTTATTAAGATTTGGTCCCTCAAGGATATGGATTTTAAACAATCAATCTACATCTAATACATTCAGAACTGTGTAATTTATACATGCAGTGCTCTGGGGTTACAGAATACTGAGGGCTTCCTTGAAACAATTCCTTAGATGGAAAGATAAAACATCCTATAAAGATAAATAAAGTTTATACCTAAGGATTTTTCTTTTTGGCTTGAAGCCTCACACATGCTAGGCAAGTTCTCTACCACTGAGCTACTACGCAAGCTCTTGATTAAGTACCATTGCTGTGGACTAGGGATATAGCTCAGAGGCACGGCACCCACCTCGCAAGCACAAGGTCCTAGGTTCGATTTTTCATATAAAAAAAAAAAACAAAGAGAGAGGGAGACACACACACACACACACACACACACAGAAGAATCTTCCATTCCAAACAATTCAGTAATATCAGAGAAAGTACATTGCCTCCCACTTAAAGTTACACAATGTGGAGTCAGCCCTCTTCAGGTACAAACCTTGGTGCTGTTGCTTATTTTGTGCAGAAATTTGAGCAAATGCTTTATCCTACCCATGCTTCAGATTCTATTCCTGCAACATGATGACAATTGTTTAGTACCTTTGAAGCTGTGGGCATTAAAGTGACATTATTTATTAAAGAATAATTAATATGTAATTTATGATATGCAGTGCCTACTCCACTCCAGGTACTATTTTATTCATTTGTCTTACTGTAAGTATATGGTGCTAGAACCAGGTAACATTTTTGCTGCAGGGGCAGCATCTGACTTGGCATTTATGTATTAAACATATTATTGGATTTGAAATAGGTGAGATGCACTGTGGGTTGTACATCTTATTGAAAGTACGTACTGCGTATTTACTGTGTCTAGTCATATTTTGAAGCAGTCTTCGACAGTAGTGGTGATTGCAAGTTTTTGCTTTCATAAAATGTATGTTCTAGTGGGGAGGTAAAGAAATAAATATTGAGATAACACAAAATGTTAACTCCTGTGATAGTAAAGGTATCATGAAGAAAGAAAGTAACATTTTGTATAGCACAGTCAAGAATAAACTCTAAACAGTTAGTATATGAAGAGAGACGTGGCTTTACAAAGGAATCAAGGCGGTGTTAACCAGGCAAAAAGTGCTCCTGATGGAGGCCTGGGGAGGACAAAGTTCCTAAGATTGAAGGTGCTGTGTGGGTTCATGGAGTCCTGAGGGCATCAGGTGGTGTCATGGGTGAAGAATACAAGGCAGCTCAGTGGGAAGAGTAGCGCAGTCAGGGAGTCAGGAGCCAGCTCAGTGTGGAGTTCGTGGACAAGGACTCTATTCTTGGGGTGGTGCAGGTCATTGGGAAATGACAAGGTGCAGTGTGATACTGTTGTAGGTACCTTCTGAAGCATGAAAAGATGAGTATGGGAGCTACTGTCGAGAGCGGACAGGTCAGGCAAGACAGGGAGCAAAAGGACAGGTGCTTCTCGAAGTTCTTTTGAAAGTTGGAGTGAGTGTTGGGAGTCTGTGGCCTGGGGACAGGGGCAGAGGTGAGAGTGCTTTGGCATCACACTTACGTGCAATTTCCGACCACATTAACCTTAATCCTTTCTCTAGTTCCTCCTGGAAGAAAGCACATAAGAAAAAAAAAGTGAGAATAACATTTTTCTCGCGTTAAACTTGAAGTCAGTGTAGGTTGTGAGAGTACAAACTGTTGGCAGACGACTCTGTTATAAGCAATGAGTTATCAGGGTCCCATCACTCTTGTCTACCAACACTGTCTCCTTTGGCTGACTCCATAGCAAGGCTGAGAAGGTCGTGCGAGGTGAGTTCCAGCCCGCCGCTGCCGGCCTGGGGAGAGTTTAAGACCATGGCTCCCGGCGGTTAAGTGCCCACCCAGCTTCCTAAAACTGGACTTGGCTCAGGAGGTCCTGTGGGCCTGCCTGAGCCACACTCAGCGACCTTCCTTTAGTCACAGAAGCTGAGGGCACAGGAGGTGATTTCCAACATGCCCGGGGGAAGCTTCAGAACATCGCTCAAAGCACGAAAATATAGGAAAATGACAAGATGAAAGACCAAAACGCAACTGCAAACCTCCAGTCCATCCCAAGAAAGCCTAGGAGCCATGTACATAGAAGAAAATGTAAGCCATACACTTGAAATGACTGAAATGACATAGCAAGGGTGAATCACACAGCCTTCTGGGGGAATGGCATGAGGCATTCTGGGAAGGCTACAGGGAGCAGGTGGAACTTGAAATGGGTCATTAATGAGTGCATCAGAAAAGGGCACTCTATTAATGGCCAGACATTAAATTTGGAAACCTTTCCTGACCCCAGCACTGACTATGTGGACTGGAATGAAAGGCAGTGGGTTGACATTTGGGAGAAGGAAATCCAAGTTACTTTTCTCTCTAATTAAATGTTAGAGACGTTCTTTTTTCCTACTCACTAAACTCTAAAGCAAAGGTGCGAGAGGAAATGTCTTGCTAAGAAAAGGAATGAGTTCGGGTGTACTTTCCAGCAGTGTGTGTTGGTCTTCTCCTCTACAGACAGACAATTGGTGGGTTGTGAACATGCCAAGTAAGTTTCACCAGTGTTCTTTTCAGGCTTGCCAGGTAGCTGTGAATAACAAGGATTGATCACGTCTAATTAACTTCATTGGGTGGCTTGATAGGGCTGCATCTGCCTCTGTATATAGGGACAGTAAATATATTTTCTTCTTTATTTGGTTCAAATTGGGCCCAAAAGAAAGGAGAGAAATGACATGAAAAGTCTGATGCTGGCATCTCACTGAGGGTCTAAATGAATATCCATGCACCTGAACTACAAGGCATTGGAAATCACTTAGTGATTCCAGTGGGTAGGACTGATCAGTGAGTATAAATAGGACATCAGGATATGACCTTAACTGCAATTGATGGGCACTGCATCATAGTGCTCCGTATATCACCAGATGGAGTAAGCAGCACTAGATCACAGGGCTGAGATAAGGGAGTAGGGATCCCCCAAATGAGAATAAAGCCATAAGGATCTGCTGTAGTAGGTGGGACAAGTGGTCAGAGAAAAGGTTATCACCAGTCACCACCAGCAGGAATAAAACTAAATTTGCTAACACTTATTCAGTAACCTTGTTCATAGTTTAATTCTTTCCCCCATGTCCCAGCAAGAGTGAAAAGTTCCTCTACAAACTGTTGTTTTGTCATTTGCTTGCAAAGTTCCTTGAACATGTGGCTTCCCTTGCTCTTCACAATCCTTTATGGATTATAAAGACCACTTTGTTCTCTTTGCACCTGAACTGAATGGAATAGTCAACGTGTTACATATAAAATGTGCATCACTAAGGAGAAGTGTTATGGTGTTTATAGGTAGATGATGTTTTGAATTTGAAGAATGGCTTGGTATGATTGTTTTGAAAAATGAAATAAACATGACTGAGGAACCATGAAAATCAATAATGAACAGCTTTGCAAGAATATATATATATATATATATATATTCCTTTAATTTCATATATTCTTATTTATCCTCAACTGTTTTATTTTCTAAAGAAAATATTTATCAACATTTATTAAGTGCTATTAATGTATAGGAAAAATATGGCAATTTTACTATTAATATCAATTTCTCCTGACATTATTGCAACTATTTTACAGATTATGAATAATGGTTTTTAAGAGGCTGGGACAAAGCAAAACTTGCAGCATTAGGGATAAGTAGTCTTGGGATTTGAATTTGGAGCCTCCTGGTTTGAAAGCATGAATGCATTTACCACAGGGAAGTAATTCAGGTTTTCACATTGATAGTTCCTGATTCATCGCACGGAAGTGGACTGTTGCTTTTACTCTGCCACCTATGGGAAGGTGAGAACACAGTTTTGTCATTGTTCTCTTCCTTTTTAGGATATATTGCCACTTGGTATTTTTTCTCTTGTTTTTCCTGTTTCTTCCATATCTCTTTCTTTACTCTCTCCTTTGCTTTCCTGCTATTATTTTAGAAAGATCAGTTGTGGGTCCTTTAACATTTAACAAAAGAAAGGTATTTAGATTCCTATCTTGGCATCTTGGACTGAGTAGACTTAGGTTTCTTCTTCTCCTTCTCCTTCTCCTTCTCCTTCTCCTTCTCCTTCTCCTTCTCCTTCTCCTTCTCCTTCTCCTTCTCCTTCTCCTTCTCCTTCTTCTTCTTCTTCTTCTTCTTCTTCTTCTTCTTCTTCTTCTTCTTCTTCTTCTTCTTC